>APFE031476351.1:29823-44270 GCA_000404065.3 Pinus taeda | reverse complement strand
CTAGAGCATATCAACACTATTTTATTTTCCTTGTTAGATCAGTTCCTCCATATTTGTCCTGAAGATGAACTCCAATAGTGGTTTTGAAACGTTGACACCAAATAATTGATATGTGGTTATACCGAAAGAAGTTTTCAATCAAAGAACACAAGCTCTTAATATAATATACTATGATATATTATTATATTTTTAATAAAATTTAACAAGTCAACTTAGAGTTATGTTGATAGTGCTGGACCCGCCAACATGTCCAGGGATCTCCCCAGTAAGAAGTCCCAACTAGACCTCAGATCATTTGGTGTAGGAGTCCCAACAGTGGGTCATACAGTATCGCCTTGACCACGGTTGCGTGCAGAGGCAAGTAAGATATCCCTGTTGGTAGCAAGGGTGTGACATATGCAGCAAGCCAAAGGAGGTGTATGAACAACTCTAGCACATGGAGAGTGAGGTGAGTGCACCCCTTGGAAACCTGTGAAAGCACGTGGCTAAGAAGGGAACACAGGAGCAAAGATGCATCACAAACTGGAAAGCAAGTAAGCTAACAATACAAACTGATGGTTAAACCAACAACACATCTCAATAAGATTCATACATACTTATACGGAAAGAGTCCATACATGCATGCATAAGCAAACATATACATATATCATTAGAGTAGACAAGATAGATGAAATAAAATAACAACATATGCTTGAAACATGTTGAATCTGTTACATTAAGAAGTGAAAGTTCCAATCATATAGTACAACCATGACCAACCACTAGTCAACCACTAGTCCCGATAGTGGAATGTTATAGTCACTTCCGCTTGCTCCTCCAGAGAGATGTACTAGCTCTGCATTGTGGAGAAGCCAAGGCTCATTACACTACTCTCCAAGATTTCTCTAAGATACTCCTATAAGAAGATTGGCTAATCAAAATCCTATACAATGAGTTATGAGGGACTATATATAGAAAAGGGTGGGGTAACCCTTGACATTCCCCTTTGTGACTGTTCATCTACCCACATGACTCTTCAACTACTATATGACTGTTACATTCAACTATTGACACTTGAACTTCCACTTGAAAAGACGTTACATACAATATGCACATGTACCATGTGAGACAAGGTAGGCTTGAGCAAGCCATGAAAGGCATCACTATGACTCGGACAACTGTGGGAAGACCAGCTCTTCGACATCCTCACGATGGTCAATGGTGGCAAATTGATGCCAAGCCAAGTAGTCCGCGATGGTGTCCATGTACTCTGTGGTGACATATTTCTAGAAATGAACTCTTGACTCCGTTGCATCTAGGTACACTGCTCTGGCTCCTCTATCCAACTCGTCTAATAACATGCGCATCATTGTCTTGAGTGTGGTTGGACCAACGACATACTGATGCATGGTGTTTGCATTGATCGCCAATTCTGCGCTAGTGGCTATGCACATCAAATCGTCAAAGAACGAGTCAAGCTCCAGTCGGACTTGTGCCTTTGTCTTTGCCTCGGTGAGTGTCCCAATAAATGGGATCGCATGTGCACACACAATAACATCCATGCTTTTGAATACTCGAGCATGGGAAGCCTGCAAATTAGTGATGAGCTGTAGGAGTTCTTCATAGTTCCAGATCTGACTCCAGATGCGTGCCTTCAACTTGACCGCTTTGGGCTTCATCATATTGGGCAAGTATAACGACGCTCCCTTGTATCTCATTTTCCATGTTTGCATGTGATTGACAACAACATGCAAGTTTGACAAGGTACGTGCTCTCCTAGCACATCGTTGCTGCCAACCGTTGAGATGGAAAACTGCCTTATGCACGGTACCAAATCTGGAATACAACGCCCGCATGACTGTCTCAAGGGATGATACTTCATCCAGTATCGCCTTCTTCAATTCTGCTCGGGTGGATGTTGTAACCAGTTCTCCTCCCTACTTGGCCATCTGTAACTCCTTAGCCATTCGCTCATTCTCTACTATCAAGAAGCAGACACTCAAGCTAGTGGCTTCGACATATGCTCTGGTAGCATTAGCCAAGGCTGCTGGATGCTTGCGCAAGTAAGAAACAATCACTTTTTCCTCAAATTGTGAAAGAGACGTGTTCTCATCCGAAGTAGACACTCTGTGCGTTTGCACAACTCTATGCTGTGACTCATCAAATGATATGTTGTGCATCTCTTCTTTTGAATTGTCCCCAAGGATCTCAGTATCTCCTTGTTCTGTTGGGACCTACTCTGCTTTCGGATCTGGTGAAGCTAGTGGATCAACCTCTTATTGACAAGGCATGAGGTCGATTTCTTTCTCTAACTCTGGCTGCTCCATCTCCGTATCCATTTGCTCAAGTACTCGTTCAACCTCTTGAGAAAAGTCCTACTCCTGCGACTGCTCACCCTGTCTACTTGGTGTCAGTTGTTCGGATGAGTCTACTACCTGTACGGGTGCAGTTTCATCTGTTTGTACATGTTGCACTCCATGCTGTACCTGTTCTTGCTGCGCTTCCTTCTCCTGTCTGTGCAGCTCCTGTTCCTCTCGAAGTTCTTCCTTCAACTCATGCAAATCCTTCATTGTTTCCTCCATCCTCTGTTTTTCTCTTTGGCTTTGTGTGGTCCTCCTGTTGCGCTGTTTCCTCTTTACCTCTATTGCCAAAGCTGATTTCTGCATAAGTGGGTATGCTTTAAACTTGCAACTTTGTTCTGCGTCTATGTTGTCGACAATATTTTTCTTTTCTTTGTTGCGCGCCGGCATATTTACGTTTGTTGTTGCTGCTGCTGGTGCTCTCCTGGATGCTACTTCACGCTGCTTCGCTAACCATTCCACAACGATGTCGACCTGTTCATTGGGCCTGGAGAAGCTGTGACAATCTCTCCATGGGATCCTCAGCCCAATGAAATGCCTCGTGGATCCACAGAAATTGCACTCTCACGCAGTGATCCTTCACAAAAAAATGCGGGGCATATGGATTAAAGATTCTGGTGCCGAAAGGATATTTCATGAACTCTTCGGTTTCGGCATCCGCATGCTTGAGATTCCATATCTCGTACAACTTGATTGCAACGAAAGAGTGGGCCAAGGTTCCTTCTTCTTCTGGTGCAGCCTAGCTGACAGTCCTGCCGAGATGTGGTACGATACTTCTTGCATGATAAGCTTGTCCATGGAAAACTTCGGCAAAACATGCTGAGGCTTCTCCGCGTTGTACATCCGTATGAAGGTGCCAAGGGATGACACATACCAATCCACTATGTCGATCAATTCCTCCATTGCTACCTTCGACATGCAAGGTGGATCCTGTTCAAATATGATCTTGTACACCGGGGTGACAAAAGGATATGACAGTTATGTGATGACTCCTTAGAAGCAGCATTCAAAAAAAAGCTTACAATAAGTGTTGAAAAAGGTTTCCGCTACTGTCCATGCCCACTTCAAGCCCAGGAACTCCTCACGGGCACAGATTGCATCCAATATGTAAGAGCACATGTAGATTTCTGCTTGTTCACCTTTGGACGACTGACGAGCTCCTGTTACCTATTGCTTTAGCCTATGAGACAACAAGTCGGGCAAGTTGCATGCTTTGCTTTCACTAGCTAGTTGGTCCAACCTGATCACCGAACTCTGCGGGAAGGTCTCCGTGCTCTCTTCGCCATACAAGCGACATGAAAATATTAACAAGTACTAATACACCTTCTGCAGTATCTTCATCTTGTAAATCTAGTTGGGTGTCATCTTGAATTTCGTTGGCTCCTTCACCCAGTTCTTCAAGATATCCCTGGAGTTGGAATTGTTGTTGGGTATGTTGAAGGGTATTTCCATGGCGATCACTGGCTTCAGCAAGTGGTACATCTGCTGATAGTCCTGTGCCCCGAAGGTAGAAATCTCTATCTCACTAACACTTCTCAATGTCATCATCTTGGGGTCAGTGTGCGAGATGATCCAATATATCATGTCCACGCATGGGAATGCAGGATACTGCATGCAATCCGGTACAAGCCAGAATTGTGAATGTTCACATATACTTGGGAGTCTTTAATATCTTCCCCAAATGTGCCTGAGAATGCATCATTGACCTATTGATATTTCAGCTTGATGTCTTTGTCTATGATTAACTTGGTGTCTTCGTATATCGGAAGACTCGTAGACACTTGCTCAACTGGTTCTCCAGTTGTGCTTTCGACGGTGTTCTTTGATCCTGCACTCTTGGAGGCCATTGATCCTGAATTGCTGAGAGATGGACGAACATCTGCTATATATGGAGACATGGCAACATGCATGACAAGAAATCTGTCAGTAAAAAACAAATCAAACTTGAGGGATGACATGCAACATACACGGGGAATTGCTGGCAAGGATTGCATAATTTTCACTAGGAGGCCGAGAGATTGACTACCGGAACTACGAAAAAGGTAGTTCGGATTGTCGGGAGGCTGGTTGGCTGCTGGAATTGCACAATGCGCAATCCATACTTGCCTGCTGGGTGCTGAGATTGTGCAATGCACAATTTCAGCTGGCAAGTGATGCAGGCCCAGGGACTGCATTGTGCAAATTTCTAGGCCAGCAATCACTGCCTCTCAAAATTGTACAAAGCAAGAATAGAGGGCACTGACTATCAATATTTGTGCATTTTATGGGAGGAAGGAAGAGCCTTACTTCTCAGAATTGTGCAATGTTGTCTGGGTAAGGTAGAGTCCGGGCCAAGGTTTCCCAGACCCGCCGATGGGAAATTGAAAGAAAATGAAGATGTGAATGCATGGCGATACTGAGTGTAGGCAAGAGTGAATGATCATGCATGCAAATAGTGAATGCAAGATTCAAAAACTGGAACAACATGAATGTGTGTGAAACGAGTCACCGAATTGGCGACCGTTCGTGCAAAACAATGTCATGCATGCGACAACAGTGAGATGCAAATGAAAACTGAAACGGTGCTTGTACAGGCTAACATGCATGCAAATGACAGCAAGCATCCATAGAAATCGAGTAGACAACACTCACACAACCCAAAACACAAAAAGCAACAGAAATACTGCAAAAGATAAGTAAAGCAGACTTGCCCAGAAATAGCTGAGCTGGATGTGCCGTGGGATGTCAAAGCTACAAGATCGATGTGAAGAATGAGCTTTGAAGCATCGAATAAATAAGTTTGAGGCTCATGACGTGCATGCCACAAATCTAGGAAAAAGTGACACTTGGAGGAAAGTTTATAAAACGATCTTTGCATGTAACCTCCAGCTGCTAAAAATAGATCCCTAAAATCTAGGGATGTTTTTTGCATGTTGCTTTTTGCTATTTCTGGAAAAAGCAGCCCATGCATGCAAGTAAAGTTTTCTTGGTCCCGTAGGGAACCGGTCAACTTGAAGGTACATGCAACAACCTGCTTGACTAAGAGGAATTTTTGTGCAATTTCTAGGAGGAAGTTGGGCTGGTTGTCTAGAGGGATTGCACAATTTCTAGGAGGAGCAACTAACTGCTGCCTAGAATTATGCAATTTCTAGGTTTAGCTACACTGCTGGCCCATATAGCACAATTTTCCAAAGCAATGTTGTTTGATAGGATTATGCAATTTCTGAACCCAGTAGACTAGAAGTCATATTTGCACAATTTCTGGGGGGAAGGCTGGTTCCCCTCGAGAATTTCACAATTTTCTGAGGGAGATGCTCAACCAATAATTGGACCAAGTCCGGAGTGGCATCCTGTGAGGGGATTGAAACAAACCATCATGCGCAGGCTGGAAAGTTGCTAAAAAATCAATGAATCTTATGTACTTGACCATGCAAGACACGTTGCTAAGGATGGTTGGTAGGGAGGCTCCAAAACGAAGCTGAGGAAAAATTTTAGAGGGTGGCTGTAGCCGCTACAACAAGTTATTATTTTGCTTTTTCCACTATCAATTTCTAAAGCCTCATTAGATTACTTCCCTAGTTATAATACTTGTTTAATTTATTTAATTGTTTAATCAATCTCCTTTTATGTGTTGACTTTCTATATTTTCCATCAAAAAATTAATACATTTTTTATTTATGGTTGGTCAAACCTTTAATTAGTTATTTATTCCCAAGGTTAATTTTTACCTATCCATGTCTTGGATCCTATGTTGACTATTTCTAACAATCTAGTATTCAGATTCCGTTCTATAGATTGGTTTATCCTATTAATTTATTTTTACTAAATTTAATATTTTATTATATATATTAACCAAAACAGTTATGAGACTACCTAGTAGAACTCGCTTATACAACTTTCTTCACAATTTTCACCAATTAGAGCATGTCCCTGAATATTTGAACCCGCTATGCCCAGAAACACAATATGTACCTCCACCACTTGAGCTCAACTCCTTTGAATAAATTTAATATATATTAATTTACTTATTTTTTAATATAAGTTGTATGTTAATATCAACGTTCAAGTTTTGGTTATTGGCATTTATCTATTGCTTTATAAATTAGTTTTCACTCTTTTCCAATCATTCAAGATATTTTTTTGTCCTTGAAGATAGGTGGTGAGTCCACCCAAAATGTTGTGTAACACCCTCCTCCCACATCTACCCAAGTAGCCGGCCAACCGAGGTAAACATATGATGAGAATTTACTATGATATGATTCGACTCCCTATGTGTTAGTTAAGGAAGTGGAACTGAAAAAACACATCACACAAACCTTCCACATCAGCAAAAATACTCCTAGGATCCATCCCGACCACTTAGGTAACCAGCCCTTGAGACCAAATGAATTTTTAGTGCATCAAGCCCATGGACGCTCCCTTGATATGGACAAGGGTGCGTTTGGGAGGCTCCAGAAGCTCCCACATCAAGGGAAAGGGAGCTTCGGGGGATTTTTTCCACTTGTTTAGGCCTAGAGCCCAGGTTACTACCGAGAACTCAATGGCACCTTTAGAAATGAAATTTCACAGCAGAACAAATATACATTTTCGAAACATCAACAAGGACTAGACTATACCCCTGCTATTCGTGAGAAGAATTTTGTCAAACATGTCACAAACATGAAAGCTACAGGTCTTAACAATAGAAATACATATAGGGGTCTCATACTTATCTGAGAATCGCTAAGAAGCATTGATGCCTCAACACATTAGTTGCAATTTCATCTATTAGGTCATAGATACATTGTTTATTCATTTACAACTAAAAACATGATGAGAGACATACACAACCAATGTCATAATACATGTTCATAACCAACATAATAAAAATAGAAATACCAAGTAAACAACAACCATATAATCCACTTATAAACCAATATAATACTCATGAATTAACAAGGAGAAATAACCTCATATTAATGATGCAAAGGCCAACCAGGTTTGGGACTTCCATGAACCACCTGACCATAGATATGGCTGAGCCAAATATTTCTTCATCTAGTCACCCTCATGCCATATTCCAAGCATGAATGTGGGATCTCATGGAACAATCCATCAAAATTGAACCAGCGCTTCCAGAGGCCAAACCACCTCAACCCATCAAACAATGGTTCCACGTCACATTTAGACATCACAAACCATCACTATATTGGTCTCTACCCAAGACTTCCAGGGATCGAGAGAGTTTGTTCCAACCAAGGCTTCCAGGACTAGTAACTCAACCCATAGTTGTCGTCGGGCTCTTGTAACACCCTCCTCCCAAGCCTACCCAAAGTAACCATGTCAACAGGGATAAACATGAGAAATGAGGCTATTATGATCAAATTCATCCTCCTATCTTCCCTTAAGGAATTGGAATCGATGGAACATCACATACAGTCATCCAACCTCATCAACATAACCCTTAGGAGACAAGTCAGCCACTGTGACAACCTGTCCCTGGGTCCCACTGTTGTTCTGGACCTATTAGGCCATAATTTATCTCATGCTATGGGAAAGGGAGCGACCAGAAACCCAAATTCTCTCTCATAGGCCTACATGCCAGTGACTGTGGACCAATCTTGCTAGTTCTATGCCAATGACCTCGGGATTTAAGCCACTTTTTTAGGCCCAGAGCCCAGGCCATTGCCTAGAATGGAATGAAAAATTGAAATCAAGAAAGGTATAGGGAAACAATGAAGAAAAAGAAATAAACTCAACAAGACCTTAACCAGACCCCTACTAGCCATGACAAACATTTTGTCAAACATATCATCGACATGTAACCTACATGTGTAAACAACAGAATTAAGTGTTGGGATTTCATACTTATTTGAGAATTTCTATGAACCATTGTTACCTCATGCCATTTTATGCATTATCATCTATTAGGTCATAGACACATTATCCATTCATGTACAAGTAAAACATGATGAGAGCCATACATCGTTGCTATCACAAAATGTACATATAACTAGCATAATAGGAACATAAATACCATGAACATATCAGCCATCAAAATCCATATATACATCAATATATTTTCACATGAAAGTCAAGGGAATGGATTTCTCATTAATGAATGCAATAAACCAACCGGAGATGGGACTACCACGTTCTACCCGACCATAGAATGGCTGAGCCAAATCTCTCTTCAGCTATTCACCCCCGTGCCATATTCCAAGCATGAATGTGGGATCTCATATAACACATCAATCAAAACTCGTCAAGGGCTTCAAGAGGCCATCCACCTCAACCCATCCAACAATGATTCACCTCATGGTCAGACATCACAAAACCATCATCAGATTAGTCTCCATCCAAGACTTCCAGGGCTTCCAAAGCATTTGCTCAACCAAGGCTTCCAAAACTAGTAACTCAACCCACAACTTATGTAGGGCTTCCAGAGTGTTTGTCCAACCGAGGCTTCCAAGACTAGTAACTCAACCCACCAAGAGATTCTAGAGAGTTTTTCCAACCAAGGATTCTAGGACTAGTAACTCAACCCAAGCTGTTATAGGGCTTCCAAAGTGTTTGTTCAACCAAGGCTTCCAAGACAAATAACTCAACCCAAGCTAAGGAAACATGAGAACCAACCAAAAACAAACAATGAAAGTAAACCCACAATTACCATGACTATCCAAGAAATGGAAAGTCTAGGAAATCCATTGTCGATCTAGGAAATCCTCCATGCCAATGACAGATCACAACCAAGAAACCACATGTATATGCCATGCATTCCAAAACTCGTGAAGAAATCATACATGCAACTTGGTACTTGCAAGCAAATATGATGTAGCTGCTAATGCCAACACATTCTTGTGCTTTATTGCTCTTCCTTTTCCTTCTTGCTCCAAGAATCCAAGTATGCCACACCCTACAAGAGTGCTTCAAGATAACTCTAAGTATCCAAGAGTATGAGAGAGAGAGAATAATGAAAGAGCTCCAAAGCTAAACTAACAAAAGGTTACCAACTGATCCTCAGAAGCCTTTTTATGGATGAGGCCTCTATTTTCTTCATTTTCCTCCTCACATGCAACCTGTGACCTTTCACCTTCTTTTTCTCTTAATTTCCATTATTTTCATAAATAAATGTGCCAAAAATGCATTTTTTCCTTTTAATGACTTATCCATTGCCTTTTCCAATTTACTTAGCCATAAAAAACCAAATGAACACCCCATAGGATGTCTTTCCCAACATTAATATTGGAATAAGTGTCCCATTCATCCGTGGTTATTGTTTTTAACTTTTAATACATGAAATTTTCACCAGGGATGTTAGAGAACCCTCCCCCTTGGGGGACACCATCCTTGGTGTTTAATCACACATATACCTCAAAAACCTGTTGAAAGAAGACATACTTCTCATGGAGCTTTATAATACAACTCGATGCAATATTTACAATGAAAGATCTTCTTAAGAGAAAACACCATGACAACATGAAAACATACCACATAGTGGAGCTTTATAACACAACTCATTACGATATTTAAAATTATCATCCTACTGAGTGCCAACTCATATGACATCATAACATCATGATAACATAACTACATGATAGCATAATAACATGACACCCATAACGCATAATAGAGCTTTATAACATAGCTCATTACCATATTTACATCCATACACGGGTGTACATATAGCAACATCATAACAAATATAGATACAAACATATGCCAAATCATATACCAAAACATATATCAAAACATATACTAAACACCATGTCTAAGCATATATAAAAAATTCATATAGCATATATCAAACCATCATAAAGCATATATCAACCAGCATAAAGAAAATACCAAACCATCGTAAAGAAAATACCAAACCACCATAAGAAAATACCAAACCACCATATCAAGTTGCTTTACCTCAACCAACAAACAAGGAAGGATACATGGCCCACATCTAATCCACCATCTCCCATGTAGCTTCTTCAGGTCCAAAGTTCTTCCATTGCACTTTAAATTGCTCAGTTTCGGAGCATGAGCACCTTTTTCTTGAATATACATTGAGACTATGACTGGAATTCTCCATCTGGTTCCACCTGCAATACAGACCAGTCAATCACATGATAACCATCCTTAACATACTTCTTAAGTAAAGATACATGGAAATCATCATGGAATTTCACTTTCGGAGGCAGTGCAAGTCGATAAGCTATTGGCCCAATCCTCTCAATGATACTGAAGGATCCACAAAACCATGGTGCCAGCTTAGCACATGACCCAATCCACAAGAAGCTCTTCTTCAATTTGATGTGTAAGTATGCTTGTTCCCCAACTTGGAACTCCTTGAACAACCTGTTCCTATCTGCATAACTCTTCTGCCTATCGTATGCTACTTTGAGATTCTTCTTGATCACCTGCATCTCCTGTTCCATGTTTGCCAACATATTTGGTCCAATCAATACTCTGCTAACCGGATCAATCCAACTGATGGGAGTGTTACAACTCCACCCATATAGTGCCTCAAAAGGACTCATCCTCAGTGACTCCTGATAATTGTTGTTGTATGCGAACTCTACCAAAGGGAGATACTCTTCCCACTTCCACTGCTAATGCATCACATACATCCTCAACATGTCCTCCAATATCATGTTGACCCTCTCTGTCTGTCCCTATGTCTACGGATGACAGGCTGTGTTGAAGTCCAACTCTGTGCCCAAACCCGCAAATAACTCCTTCCAAAACTTGGAAGTGAACTTCGCATTCCTGTCTGACACAATCTTCTTTGGAACACCGTGTAGTCTAACCACATCTCTGAAGAACACCTGTGCTACATCACTAGATAAGAATGTAGACTTCACTGGAATGAAGTGTGTAACCTTTGTTAACCTGTCCACAAGGACCATGATGGAATCATGCTAATTTACTGTCTTCAGAAACCATGTGATGAAGTCCATGGAATCACAATCGGCTGTAGTAGTTCACCTGGATGTTTACACTTTGCTTTCACTCATTGGCAGTCGAAACACCTCACAACAAACTCTGCTACATCCCTTCAATTCCAGCAAATAATAATATCATTTTAGTGTTGTCTGTGTCTTTTGATAACTTAGGTGACCTGAATATGGTTTTGCATGAAACTCCCTCAAGATCACCTTCTTGAGCTCACTGCTATCCGGTACATATATCTTGTCTCAAAACATGACCAATCCATTTGTTGTAAGGAAATAGTCCATGCCCTGTGCACCTGCACCTGTACCTATAGTGCCACTTGTACATGTACCACTACATGTACATGTACCTGTACCTATACCATGACCTGTACTATCAAAATGTTGTAACCTATGCACAATCTCCATATATCTGATATCCTGTTGTCATGCCTGCAAGATCCTATCTTATAAGTCTGTCCCATAAGAGCTCGAAACTACCAAGTGATGTACCTATACCCATCTACTAAGAGCATTTGCCACCCTATTCTCCTTACCTTTGATGTACCTGATCTCGAAATCAAACTTGTTGATTGTGTCCAACCATCTAGCCTGTGTGGCATTCAGATTTGGCTGGTCAAGAAAATACCTCAACCCAATGTGATCACTCATAAGTACAAACCTCCTGCCAAGAAGATAGTGTCTCCAAAAGAAAAATGAACCCACAACACCATGGCTATCCAAGAAATGGAAAGGCTAGGAAATTCCACTATCAATCCAGGAAATCATCCATGTCAATGACAAATCATAACCAAGAAACCACATGCATATGCCATGCATGTGAAAACTAGTGAGGAAAACATACATGGAACTCGGTACCTACAAGTAAAACTTGCTGCAACTGCTGATCTCGATGTCCTTTTCCGCTTTCCTACTCTTCCTTTGCTTACTCGAAGAATCCAAGTATGCCACACTCTCCAAGAGTGCTCCACAAAAAATCTAAATGTCCAAGAGTATGAGAGAGAGAGAGAGAGAGTAGAATGAGAGCTCCAAAACTGAACTGGCAAAAATCTTACACTGACCAAGCCTGCCCAATGATCCTTAGAAGCATTTTTATCAATGAGGCTTCTATTTTCTTCATTTTACATTATTTTCATTCATTTTCCTCCTCACATGCAACCTGTGACCTTTCACCTTCCTTTTCTCCCAATTTCCATTATTTTCATAAATAAATGTGCCAAAGATGCCATTTTTCTTTCCAAAGCCTTTTCCATTACCTTTTCCAATTTCCTTTAGCCATAATAACCAAAATGTACACCCACTATGATGTTTTTTCCAACATTCAACTTGGAATATGTGTCCCATGACCTTGGTCTTATTTTTTCCTTTATTAACTTTTACATGGAATTTTGACAAGGGTTGTTACATAACCCTCCCCCTTGGGGGAACACCGTCCTTGATGTTCAATGACACCTATAACCAACAAGACTGTTGAAAACAAAACTTACTACCATAGATCTTTATAACAAAACTCATTGTAGTATTTACAATGACCACTACTGAAACATGACAATTGTACCATTTACTGGAGCTTTATAACACAACTCATTACGATATTTACAATAACAACCACATATACTTATGCACATTTGCTTCAACCAACAAATAACCCTATTGTATATGGATCTTTCTAAATCCATCTCGATACAATATTTACAATGATATACACATATGCACATTTTATCATCCAACAAATAAAAGGATACGATGCTCGCATCAATTAACAAGGGAATCTAGAGGCTAACACCTCCACCCTCAAAAGTAGTACCAGGATTCACCTCCTTCCTACGAAGTCCGAAATCCACTGTTAAATTCAAAATTACATCCAATGTCCAATGCTACAATCATGTTCCACTTGTCCTCTAAGTGAACAATTACTGACTCATTGTTCCATGGCATACTCCCAATGTGCATATGATCCCATATAGCAATGTTAATGACCAAAACAAATCCATCCCCCTACCTTCCCTTCTATGCTACACAATCCCTCGAGCGCTCCGGTCACCCCCTTCCATGCAATCACACAAGTTCCAAGTTCCGTTGGCACCCCCATCTAGGTAAGTCCATTCCTCAGCAAGGTTTCCTCACATCGGAAGGTTTAGAATCCAAGGCATATCCCTGCCTCAAACTATCATACTGGTCATAACATGCTCATAGAAATCAATGGACATTGTTGGGTACCAGTGTCCCACAATGGCGCTGCTCCAATTCCTTTTTTTATTGTTGCTAATGCTTGCCATCAATTTCGACCACCCAACCAGGAATTTCATGCTTTCTTGTACCATGCACATAATTTTCATTAGATTCAAAATAAATTGAAATAATTTCAAATCATACCTCATTGGCGGCCCGTCAATAAGGTATACTTGCAATTCTATTCTCTTCTTGTCACAACAAGTCAAACCAACATCTTTGACCAAATCATCATGTATAAACATATCATGTCAAGCTAGCTCCAAACAAAACCATCACAGATCAAAATTATAAATCACATGTAACCATCATAAATCAAAATCATAGATCACATGTAATCATCATATACCAGAATCATAAATCACATGCATAATAAAACTAAATGACATACTGATACTTATCCTTCAATCGGTCCTTTTCTTCTACCTTTGTCCTTATCCCATACGCACTTCAAATCGGTTTCCACACCCAACAAACACCCAATGCCTTCTCCTCAACCATGTGCACATACACATAGTACAAAACAAGGAATACACATGTCACAATGCCACAAATACACAATGCACATATGTAGTACTGCATGTACACAACACAACATGTATGACATGCACATAATATGTTATGTAACCATCTCACAAAATAGAAGAAAATATAGATCAACGAATTCAAAATCAACCTCTTCGAGGGGGCAACCTCCTTTAAATTACACAAATGAACATTTATTGGATGATACAAATGACAAAACCTCCTTTCTATATATAGGAGTCTAAGGGGTCACAATATAATCAAATCCGACATAAGAATAATAATATAAGGGCACAACAATAACAATAGTGGGCTTCTATGGGGCACAATAATAACAATATGGGGACAATAGGGGCACAATAATCATAATAAGGGCTACAATGAAAATAGTAATGGGGGAATCACTAGTATTATAGGGACCTAACATGCCCCTTTCCTTCAAAAAAGT
>APFE031476351.1:0-28970 GCA_000404065.3 Pinus taeda | reverse complement strand
ATGAACAATTATTGGATGATACAAATGACAAAACCTCCTTTCTATATATAGGAGTCTAAGGGGTCACAATATAATCAAAGCCGACATAACAATAATAATATAAGGGCACAACAATAACAATAATGGGCTTCTATGGGCACAATAATAACAATATGGGGACAATAGGGGCACAATAATAACAATAAGGGCTACAATGACAATAGTAATGGAGGACTCACTAGTATTATAGGGACCTAACATAATACCACATGTACACCAGTAACACATGTACAACATGTACATTTTTCCACCTATACACTACACCATTTGTACAATGTGTACACAATACCACATGTACACAACACCGCATACATGACATGTAAATGACACCACATGTACATGATGCCACATGCACAACATGTACACAACACCACCTGCACACAACACCACATGTACAACAGGTACACAACACCATGTGCACACAACACCACATGTAAAATCATGCACACAACACCATATGCACATAGTACCATATTTACAACATGCACACAACACCATATGCACATAGCATTGCACATACAACATGTACATAACACCATCTATACGTAGCACTACATATGCAATATGCACACAACACCATATATACAACATGCATACAACATCATATGTACGCAATACTACATATACAACATTACACATCACCATAGGTGCAATCGTTGAATATACAACATGCACAACATATGTACAAAAATATCACTGCACATCCAAAACCATATAGCCTCTACCAAGAAACCTTGCTTCTAGTGTCTCTCCACCATCCATGCTTATCCTAGCATGCCGTAAAACACATTATTTTCATTTCACTAATGTATCCTTCAGCATTACCTGTTACAACATCAACATAGGCATAATAAAATCATACAATATCAATTCATATCCACATGATACTGACCTCATATATTTGTCATGACTACTCTTCCCACTTGATTCCTCATAAACCAGGAACCTCTTCATGCCATTCACTTTCACAAGCAATCATTTCTCCACAATATTGATCCTTGGTGACCTTGTCAGACAACGACATACATACATATATGTATATATATAAACATCAACATAAAATAATCATGATCCCTGATGACCCTGTCAGATAACAATGTACATACATACATATATGCATATAAACATTATCATAAAGCAAACATGATCACATCATAATTACTAGATATCATAAGGCCAAGGTCAAAAGAACTTCCTTTATTCATGAACAACATGCATAATATTGAGAACAAAAGTTCCCAACATAGCCAAGGCATCTGAAACCTCAAATCTATTTACTTTACCCTTTATGTTACCTTTCTCATGATTTTCCTATCACCGTCCATTTACCTCAATGGACCCAATCAATCCAACTAGTTGTCATAAACTTGCCTTCAACTGCCCTTATACATGCACTAAGCTTCATCCAGGCCCTACATCACCTATTGGGTACCACACAACTCCCCGAACTCCATTAACTTCCTCTTTCCCAAACCAATTCCCAAGACTCAAAACATAAAAGGAAAGCACAAGAAACAAACAAGAATAAGACCATGAAATCCAATAAAAATGACACCAGAACAAAGTGGCAACGCCTTACACTAGACGTAACAAAGATGCAAGCAGGTGCAACCAAATCAAAAATACCGAAAGCATAAAACTAGCAACAGACACCGTGATTCCATCCCCATGTGTTTCCAATGCTTCCAAGTGAAAGCTCAACCTAAGCCTTCTTTAATATTTCATGGAAATAGCTTTTTTCCGTGCAATCCCCTGCATCAAATTACCATAAACACATACTATCAGTGCATAAGTAAACATTGCAACACATTAGTTACCTCACCTTGTCATACTAATGCCAAGCATGTTACCCTACAACTACTCACACATGTCAACCACATGTTCTAAATATAGAGACAATCATATCTATCAATTTGAAATCAACCTTTACCAAGAATAACAATCATGTCATAATCCATAGTCAACTCATAGTCATTAAACATAATACTACAACTATCACTTATTAAATTCAAGTACATATTATCTATCTCAACACATATGTGTGAGTAAAACCATCTTAAAACAATATCATTTCTTGATTAATCAAACATTCAACAACAAATAGATGACATAATAGACACCAACACTCAAGCACCAAATATACGACATAATCAAACATTCAGGTACAAAGTAGACAACATAAGCAAGTTCATACCTTAGTGTATCTCATGGAAGGTTATCTTGTCTACACAATCAATCTAGATTAGCATGATATAACTTCATGAAATATCAACTCAAACATGAATAAGGTCATAATATCCATAATAGTCACTAACTAACATGTTCACATCATAACTCATAAACGATTATCATTCATATATAAAAATCACATCTGCATAGTAATTCTAGATTAGTATGACATAATATCACAACATATTAACGCATACATGAATGTCATAACCCTAACCATTTGCATAGACCAATCCATATTAGTATGATACATATATTAACTTCAAGATCTTAATGTAATAACCCTATTCATCAAGTTACTAGCATATAACAACAACACGTTATATATCATGCTCATCAACAACATATAACCTAGTCATTAAGCTAACTATCATATAACAACAACAAGTTAACCTATAACATACTCATAAACAACATATAACATAATCATCAAGTTATTTAACATAAAACAACAATAGTAATGGAAACAACCACAAGTTACTATCATTCATGACTGTCCGACACATGTGCACATGACTACACTAATCAACTAGCATCTATCATGTATGTAACCATAACTATAGAATTTCCTATAGATTGAAAAGCTCATGCAATTTACTAAAGCACAGGACAAGAATCTACTTCTACTTTCAACTAGCGGAAGCTAATAGATCGATGAAAACAATATGAACAAGAAGAAGACAAATCAATGGCACATAACACAATAAGTTTTCCTGGGGAAAGCCACAGCTCAAAACCCCGCCTATCTGTATTTCATTAAATAAAAAACATGAGTGAAGAAACAAAGCTTGTTCCCACAAGAACAATTCCACACAAGTATATCAACTCTCTACCTCACAAGCCCGCTATTAGCCAACACTTAGTTAATTTACATTACCTGTCAAGCCCCTATTTCCTTGCGCAATTCCTAGGATGAATAGCTTGTATTTAAAGGGAATTCATGCTTCCAAAAATGTGAAATCCAAACATAGGTCCTTCTCTAATTGCATGCATGATATTTACAACTCAATAAATCATACAACTGATAGTACATTGTCCTTACACTCTAGCCTCAATCAGGTCTTTCTCAGAACTGGCATGCATGAGTTTCTCATGAGGGAATCTTTAGTTAATTGGAGTAACACTTGTGGATGCACCAGTGCACCAATTAGCTGTTAGTTTTCTATTATTTCGACAAATAGTTAGAACTAATTTAACTGACCATAACTCAGTAAACTGAGTTATCTAATTACAACTCAATTTAAACTCATACTGGACCCCTAAAATTTAGGGAGAACATATACATGACTACAAAAAGACTTCCAACTCAAAATTCCTAAGCTAATTAAGTTGATTAAACTTAATTAACTATTTACAAGTTGCTATGAGATTAGAATTCAATTTTAATTCTTAGTTTAATTCAAGGACAAATTAAACTGAAATTTATTATTGTCATTTCTCAACAATAACATCAATAGAATGAAAGGCATACACATAACCATAATGCATATAACAACCCTTAACCTACATACCTGCATACCCAACACACAAACCTGTATGATGACATGCTCTTGCCTCAAGGTCCAATGTTGCAACTTCACCTTGATGACATGCATCTCCTACTTTATCTCAACCAACTCATTAGCATCATAACATACCAATAACATCATGACGAACTAATTTCATACAATGACCTCACAATTCATGTCTGACCTATCATACATGCATAACCATAACCATGACAATGCATGCATAACAATATATAGACATTGGCACACGTAACAAATGAATATACAACCATACACTCATGATGACACATCCCAGAACAACATCATCAACCTTCACATGGTGACATCACTATAACCATGATCAACACCATGAAAATGCAACAAGCACATATACAACCTACATGCATGCATGAAAAACACATTTCTTCCATCCAGTCCAAGGGTTGAACCATGCTCTGATACCATATTGTGGTATTAGATATCACTATGTGGTATCAGATATCACCCAAAAAGAATGGAAACCAAACACCACCCAAAGAGAACGAAACCTGCTCTGATATCACTCGGTGGTATCAGATATGACCTAAAGAGAGCACAACCCACTTTGATACCACTATATGGTATTAGATATGACCCAAAGAGAGTGCAACTCGCTCTAATACCACTCTCTAACAACCTCCTCCCACATCTACCCAAGTAACCATCCAATCGAGGTAAACATGTGACAATAAGTTATTATGATATGATTCAACTCCCTATGTGTTAGTTAAGGAACTGGAATCAAATAACACATCATACAAACCTTCCACATCAACAACAAAACTCCCATGATCCATTCCAACCACTCAGGTAACTAGTCCTTGAGACCAAATGAAGTTTTAGTGCATAAAACCCCTGGAAGCTCCCTTGATATGGACAAGGGTGCGCCTGGGAGGCACCAAAATCTCCCACAATAAGGGCAAGGGAGCTTCCAGGGACTTTTTTCCCTAATGTTGTGCTTGCCTCTCTAGGATGTGTGCCACTTTTTCAGGACCAGAGCCCAAGTCACTACCCATAACTCAATGATACCTTCATAAATAAAATTTCACAACGGAACAAAGATACATTTTCAAAACATCAACAAGGACTAGACTAGACCCCTACTAGCCATGACATGAATTTCGTCAAACATGTCAAAAACATGAAAGCTGCAGGTCTTAATAGTAGAACTGAGCATAAGAGTCTCATACTTATCTGAGAATCGCTAAGAAGCATTGGTGCCTCAAAACATTAGCTACAATTTCATGTATTAGGCCATATATACATTGTTCATTCATTTACAAGTAAAAACATGATGAGAGCCATACATAGCCACTATCATAATACATGTCCATAACCAGCATAATAACAATAGAAATACCAAGGAAACAAAAACCATATAACCCACATATACACCAATATTTAACAAGGATAAATAACCTCATATTAATGATGGAAAGGCCAACCAGGTTTGGGACTTCCACGAACCACTTGACCATAAACATGGTTGAGCCAAATCTCTTTTCATCCACTCACCCTCGTGCCATATTCCAATCATGAATGTAGGATCTCATGGAACAATCCATCAAAACTGAACCAGGGCTTCAAGAGGTTAAACCACCTCAACCTATCAAATAGTGATTCCACCTCACGGTCGGACATCACAAACCATCACTAGATTGGTCTCTACCCAAGCCTTCCAAGGCTTCAGAGCGTTTGTTGCAACCAAGGCTTCTAGGACTAGTAACTCAACCCACAGCTACCTCTGGGCTTGAGAGCATTTGTCCAACCAAGGCTATAGGACTAGTAACTCAAACCATCAAGGTCTCCAGAGAATTTTTCCAACCAAGGCTCTAGGACTAGTAACTCAACCCAAGTTGTTACAGGGTTCTAGAGCGCTTGTCCAACAAAGGCTCCAGGAATTAGTAACTCAATCCACAATTAAAGGAACATGGGAACCAACTAGAAAACAAAAAGGAAATGAACCCACAACACCATGGCTATCCAGGAAATGGAAAGGCTAGGAATATCCACTATCAATACAGGAAATCCTCCATGCCAATGACAAATCATAACCAAGAAACCACATGCATATGCCGTGCATGCCAAAATTAGTGAGGAAAATATACATGCAACTTGGTACCTGCAAGAAAAACCTGCTATAGTGGCTAATCCCTATGTCCTTTTGCACTTTCCTGATCTTACGTTTCCTTCTTGCTCCAAGAATGCAAGTATGCCACACTCTCCAAGAGTTCTCCAAGAAAACTCTAAATGTCCAAGAGTATGAGAGAAAGAGTAGAATGAGAACTCCAAAATTGAACTGACAAAAATCTTACATTGACCAAGCCTGCCCACTGATCCTTAGAAGCATTTTTATCAATGAGGCCTCCATTTTCTTCATTTTCCATTATTTTCCTTCATTTTCCTCCTCACATGCAACCTATGACCTTTCACCTTCCTTTTCTCCCAATTTCCATTATTTTCATAAATAAATGTGCCAAAACTGCCATTCTGCCTTTCCAAAGCCTTTGCCACTGCCTTTGAAAATTTCCTTTAGTCATAATAATCGAAATGAACACACACTAGGATGATTTTCCCACCATTCAACTTGGAATACGTGTCCCATGACCTTGGTCCTATTTTGGCCTTATTAACTTTTACATGGAATTTTGACCAGGGCTGTTACAAGTTGGACATCTGTAAGTTTCCACACAACATATAATCTAGAAAGCTAAATTCACAAAAATCTTGAGGTTTGTTTAGAAAATTTTTACACATATCATCCCAAGTCCTAATAATGTTACCTCATAGTGTCATAAACCAATGGAGAGATGAATCTTTAAGAGTAATGTGAAACAATTTGAATTTTTTAGTATCATTAGAATAATTATAATTATGAGTGGTGGAAGGGGTGAAAGGGTGGTGATTGTGTTTCTCTTTGGCCTTAAAGGACATATAGAATTGGAATACTAATTTTAAGATTCCACCTTGGCAAACTTATGATTTTTCTTTGAAATTTCTGAGTTTTTAGTTCGAGTCTCAAAGAGGTTTTTCTTCAAACATTTAGTCTACACTCTACTGTAGGTGTTCATTGTAATTTTTTGTTTGTTGTTCAATATTTTCACTGCTTTATATGTACCAAAAAATTTCCAAAAACATACCTATACTTCTTATCACAACTCAAAAATTAAAACTTAGCTGATAAATAACAATATAACCCACAAACAATCTTCTCACATAAAAAAATTTTGAGTGCACAGTGAACAAACAAAAGGGTATCATCTATTATTTAATGGCATCGATTAGCAAAGTGTAAAAACTTCATTATCAAACTATCTGAGAAACTTTCCAGCCCTTGGTGAACTCACACTCTACCCTGTGATGAGAAAATAGCCCAAATTCCAAGGTGAGACTCCACGTTCAGTCAATGGGCCAAAGATAAGTAAAATATGTTCCTTTCTCCATTGTTTTCACTTCTTCAACATATACAAATTGATAATGTACAACCTATCACTATGAATCAGTCCTTGATAGTCAATAATAGAAGTTTCATGACCCTTAAAGGCAACAAATACCTCTGTGTTGAAGCCGCTGCTCCCAAACCACATGAAAAACTAACAATCTTGGCCTTAAAAATTCCGTATAAGAAAGGAAATGAGATCCAAGCCTTCCAAAACAAAGCAAAGGATTTTGGCTTGTCTCACTGGTATTTCATCTCTTTCTCAGCTGTAAACTTGACCAAGAATGAAGTGTTAATTGCATCCTCTTTATTCACACAGGAAAATTGACCCCATGTACAATAAAATCATTCAACAATTAAGAGTGGGAAAATGGGTCTCCTTTCAGTTCGAGCTCTTCAACAATTGAGCTAAAAAAAAACTCATTTTCACTATGGGGTTGCTTCCTAATTGAGTTGTTCTTCAGATTTGGCTTTGACTGTTGTCCAAGCTTGAGTCTTTGGCCCCACAATTTTTCTTCCACCTGAAAGATGTTAAATGAAGAAAAATAAATCAAGATTCAATTGATAAGACCTCTTCAAGCTCAAATCTCTAGTCAATCTTTTTCTCCTTTGAATTTCGATAGTGAAATCTGAGTGATTTCACTCAAATACAAACTAGGGTGTCTAGTTTCAATATCAAATTTTCTATGACAGCTAGGGTTCCAAAACCCTAAGCTTCTCCTTCAAACTCTCTCCAAGAGATTTTTCTCCAAACTCACCAATGCACGAGGAGAGACGCCCTCATTCACCTTTTTTATAACTCACTTACCTTTTCCCTCCAATTAATTATTTAAAAGACCTTTTCCTTCCTTTATTTAATAAAGTGACTTTTATAAACTAATTAAAGTCACTTTTAGTGCCAGAAAATGCTTAATTCACTTTTGTAGCCACACTAGCCACCCAAAGCTCCTTTTATCATTTTCCCCTATAGATATTTTCGACTTGATTGCAATGAGCTATTACACTAAGGTCTTTCTATAAGTAATCATCCTAAAACAACACCTTAAGCATAATTAATTAAAATATGCCTGCGAATAATGCCATTTTACGAAAATCGTTGGAATGAAACAAAAGCAAGAGCAAACCATGCAGAATTGATCCCAATGATGAAATATGGTAAGCGATCTTAGTCGGATCCATAAAAATCCTCTAAAACCCTTTGATCCCACCAATGGAGTAATCCTACTATGACTAGGTGGACACAAGCTCTGGAAAACCCTCCTAACCACCTCGCTAGGTAATTTAAAATTTGGGGACATTATAGTTTCCCCTCCCCAAGATTGCTTGCCCTCAAGTAATGCCATTGCATGTCGCTGCTCCACAAGATGATCCAAGTGAATATCAGGGTCCCGCACCATCCTAATCATTGTGAAGCATCTCTCTCTCCACTCACTCCCTAATAAGGAATAAACACTAGAGGCCCTATGCATACTGCCAATAAGTAGAGTGTCTCGAAAATGTGAAATTACGACCAACTTGTAAAGAAGTTTCTCTACCGGAAAACCAATGCCATGCATCTCACGAGTGGACTCATGAAAGTACGATCCACCTCCTCCTGAGAAGGGTCTTCGTCCACATGAACTAACCCCTGCCTCCTTTGATACCATCAATGAATCGTTGAGAAGTGAAACACTTTATGCCAAACTAAAGTCCAATGGAAGATCTGAGTGGTCTTCGCCTGTAAAGACCAGCTCACCCATAATGGTGGTTGAGTTGTCAAGCCCTATAATGTCAGAGTCCCATGCTAATCCCAAAAGGAAACTTCCATGTTGTCGCTATGTAACTCGAATCATAACTAATTGCTCCAACAAATTAATGCTCACTATTCACACCCATTAATGCC
The DNA here is from genome assembly GCA_000404065.3 of Pinus taeda. NCBI lineage: Eukaryota > Viridiplantae > Streptophyta > Pinopsida > Pinales > Pinaceae > Pinus > Pinus taeda. The sequence goes on along the minus strand of APFE031476351.1, from coordinate 19,855 downwards.
TCATTACTAATACCTATGTGTAAGCAAAAGACAGACACCATGTATCATGAATCAATCCTGTGCATGCTAAACTTCCCTGCTCTTGCCTAATCACATAGTTGATTATGCTATCCTATCTCCTAGTGATGTACCCAATCACTGCCTTGAGCCTACATTCCATTCTATAAAAGAGGCCTACCATCCCCTATGTCCCATGCTCATACAATGCCTCAAAATGTCTTTTCGAAGGTGTGTCATGAAAATCTCTCCTGATCATCTCCGTAAGTGTGTACTCAGGGGTGGAAAATACACTACCTCTATAATGGGTCATGCCATCCTTAATCTTGTATCTATAAACTCATTTTCCAACCATATGCCTCAACTGGAAAGTCATTCTCCTACCCACGATGCACCATGTCTCATCCAACTATCTCAGGTGATCCCCATGTGTCTTGCTATATGTGATGAGAGCATAAATGAACAACAAAAAAATCCTCTACAATAGTATGTCAGACTTGAAAGTTATAGATGCATGGGTCAATCCCAAAGGCATGATGAGGAATCCATATGGATACCCATGGGTATTCTTGCAAGTATCCCGCTCTCTGAATCTAATCAAGTGATGTTCCAATGGAAGATCAAACTTTGAGGATTGTAATGCTCCCTGAAGCTAATCCATCCACTCATCGATCCTGGGTAAGCCATGCCCATTGGTATGCCTGATGTCCCAATAAATCTATCTCCCCAAAATCAATGCTCAAAGATATTTTTGTGCAACACCATGCACCACTACATAAAAACATGCATCACTATACTCCTATGAATACCTCTATACACCATGGCATATCCCTGTACCCCACAAAGTATCATTACCAGCTGTTGACATACCTGTACCATCTGGTATCCCGCATGCACCAATGTATCTTCCATCCTACTAGTGGACCCACCATGATGTGAGCCATATCTCCTATGTCCTAGGAGACCTAAGTGGCATTAATCCTCACATGTTAATGGGGATTTCATTTTTGTGCCAATCCTCGGTGGCTCCTATTGCCAATACATCAATGGAAGAACATCATCCTCATATACTGCTCTATCTAGCAACATACAAATGCCATCCCATCTAAATAAATCTTGTAAGGCCATGCTAACCACCTTGCAACCCTGTGCATGAACAATGTGCCAAGTCATCTCCAGAATTCTGCACACTCCTTCATAAAACCAACTCGCCACTAGCGCTAAACATAACTATGATGGAAGTGTGAAATAATGTGAGTGCTTGGTCATTGGGTAAATCACCTAGTCAACGTCATAGTCATCCTTCACACCTGGTAAATGATTAAAAATCCCACCTGGTTCCTAATGCCAACCAGGGTCTCAAATATCCACTCCACTCGTGTCAACAGAACCTAGATCCTAGATGATGTATCCTCATCTAAAATCTATCTATATCCACATCTTGTGGGTGTATAATAAGAAACCTCTGGAACATGCCTCTCTGGAAGTGTTAGTTCATCTAGGTGTTGCTCGTGCTCCATTATCACAGGAGGCTCCTCTATGAAATCATGAGTGTCCCTAAAATCCTCTTGTGTGATGATTGCCGTAGAAGAATGTAAATAACTCAAATCCATACAGAGTTGGTCAACCTGTCACTCTGATTCTTGAAGGGCCATATGAGTGCTCTTTAAGAACTCCTGGAAATCTCAAGCTCATAAGTCAGCCTTTCAACTTCCTCCTGTTTTCCTACTAGCGCATCATGATATATCTCAGTAAGAATGAGTAGGTGATCTCTGTATGAAAGGAGGTATAGGCAGTTAGATTTCATCTCTACAAATTCCTTCCTAAGAGTTTGAAAATCTGCAAGTGAAGGCTCTCCTCCTAAATTGTCATGTGCCACTGCACTTCTCCAACAATAATATGGCACCAATATAAGTTCATCATCATATTTCCTCATGGCTTCCCTAATCTTGTCTATGTTCATCTTCAATTGTTTTTCCAAGTTATATGCATAGGTAGGCTTGTGAGCAACATCTACCTCATCAAATTATGGGTATGGGTTTGCACTGTTGATTGCGTATGTATTATCATCTTTGCACACCCCTTGCGAATCATCATCAACTGTCATAGCCTCATTATTTTCCTTTTACCCATCATCTAGTTAAAAAATCTCACTAAGTGATGGCAAACATTTTGTAGAAATTTCTTATTCCCTTTCATCCCAAACTCTTCTTCCAACCCATTGGGGTGAATTTGTGATAGCTTCATTTTTAACGGGTGTGACTTTTCTCAATTCGTTATGGAAGGTTTGGTCATGGTTTTCATCTTTAATCCTTGCTTCTTGGTCATTGACTACCTTTCCATATTTTGATTTTCTATTCCTTTTTTGTATTTACTGCATTTGATAACACCGATGCTTCCATGTGCTCTATCACCTTTGCAAATGTTTTTTTATAATTTTCATTTTTTTGGCCAAATAGTTCTTCTTGACTTGGAAGCACTTTTTTTTGTTACATTAATTTTTCCTTTGAACCCGACAACTACATCTTGGAACCTTCAAAATAAAGCCCTCGAACTTGGATTTTCAAAGATAACCCATGACTGAGCCAAGATCAATGCTCTGATACCACTGTAAGATTCTACCTTAGCAAAATTCTGATTTTTCTTTGAAATTTATGAGTTTTTAGTTTGAGTCTCATTGAGGTTTTTCTTCAAACAATTAGTCTACACACTACTATAGGTGTTCATTGTAATTTTTTGTTCGTTGTTCAGTACATTCAATGCTTTATATGTACCAAAAATTTCCCAAAACATATCTATACTTCATATGACAACTTTAAAATTAAAACTTAGTTGATAAATAACAATATAACCCATAAACAATCTTCTCACATTAAAAAAAATTGGGTGCACAGTGAACAAACATAAGGGTAGCATCTGTTATTTAATGGCATTGATTAGAAAAGTGAAAAAAACTTCATTATCAATTTATTTGAGCAACATTCCATCCCTTTGTGAAGTCACACATTGCCCTATGATGAGGAAATAGCCTAGATTCCAAGGTGGGATCTCCACGTTTAGTTAGTGGGCCATAGATAAGTAAACTATAAAAATAGATAATGTACAACCCAACACTATGAATTAGTCCTTGATAGTCCATAATATAATTTTCATTACCCTTAAAGGCAACAAATACCTCTACGCTGAAGTTATTTCTCCCAAACCACATGAACAACTAACAATCTTGGCCTTAAAAAATTCATATCAGCAAGGAAATGAGATTCAGGCCTTTCAAAACACAACAAATTATTTTGGCTTGTGTCACTGGTATTTCGTCCCTTTCTCAGTTATAAACTAGGCTAGGAATGAAGTGATGTCTGTGTCCACTATATTCAATGAGGAAAATTGACCCCATGAACAATAAACTTATTCAATAGTTAAGAGTGGGAAAATGGGTCTCCTTTTAGTTCGAGCTCTTTAGCAGCTGAGCTAAAAAAAAAAAAACTCGATTTCACTGTGGGGTTGCTTCCCAATTGAGTTGTTCTTCATATTTGGCTTTAGCAACTGTTTGAGCTTGAGCCTTTGGCTCCACGATTTTGTCTTCCACCTAAAAGATGTTAAATGAAGAATAATAAATCAAAGATTAAACTGCTATCACCTCTTCAAGATCAAATCTCCAGTCAACCTTTTTCTCCTTTGAATTTTGATGTTGAAATATGAATATTTCACTCTCAAATCCAAACTAGGGTGTCTTATTTCAACACTGAAGTCTGCTATGGCGACTAGGGTTCTGTTGTAGCGGCTACAACCACCCTCCAAAATTTTTCCTTAGCTTCATTTTGGAGCCTCCCTTCCAACATTCACAGCAGCTTTCCTCACTTCGTCAAGTTCACAAGCTTTATTGTTTTGATTACACAAAGGTAGCCTTCGATCGCAGCTTGTTCCATTCCCCTCACAGTCTGTTCACCCAGACTTGGTCCAACTGTAGGTTGAGCAACTTCCCAAGAAAATTGCACATTTCTGGAGGGAAACCAACCTTCCCTCTAAAAATTGTGCAATTCTGTCTGGTAGCCTGTTGGGCTCAAGCTTGTGCAATCCTATCAGACAACACTCCCAACAGGAATTGATTTTCCCCAGCAGGGTTGCTCAACCCAGAATTTGCACAAATTTAGGCAAAAGTCAGCTGCTTGGCCCAGAAATTGCACAAATCTCCTAGGTAGTCAGCCCAATTCCCAGCCAGAAATGTGCATTTCATTGAAGCAGTCGTGCAGTCTCTTGCATGTGCAGCTGAGTTGACCGTTGCCCTCTAGGACCGAGCAAAATGGACTTGCATGCACAAGTTGCTTCTCCCAAGGCAACATGCAAAGGCATCCCTTGTTTCAGGGATCTATGTTTGGCAGTTGGAGGTTACATGCAAGGATCATTTCAAAAACCTCCCACCAAGTGTCACTTTCCCTAGGTTTGTGGCATGCATGTCACAACCCCAATATTATCAAAACTCATCAACTAGAAACTACATAGCTCATTCATCACATCAACCTTGCAGCTTTGACATCCCACATCACATCTAGGAGTAATTGGCACATTAAGCTCAACTATCTTGGGACAAGCCTGCTTCCCATGCCTTGTGTTGCATTTTTGTCGCTTTTTTGTGTTTTCGCTTGTGTAAGTATTGTTTGCTTGATTTCAGTGAATGCTTGTTGTCGTTTACATGTATATTAGCTTGTCTTAGCACTGTTTCATTTTTCCTCAACATTTCACTGTTGTCGCATGAATGAAACTGTTTTTCACGAACGATCGACGACTCGCCTCACCCACATGCATGTTGTTCCATTTTATGAATCTTTCATTCACCATTTTCATTCATGATCATTCACTTATGCTTACACTCAATGTCAGCATGCATTCACATTCACAGTCACTTTCAGTTGCCCATCGGCGAGTCTGGCCAACCTCGGCTCAGACTCTGCCTCACCAAGAGCCTCACCAAGACAGAATTGCACAATCGTGAGAAGGAAGGCTTTGCCTACCTCCCCAAAAATGTGCGTTTCTACCCAACAGCTGTTCCCCAAGCCTACTTTGCGCAATCCTGAGGGATAGTGACTGCTGGCCAAGAAAATTGCGCAATGGAGTAACTGAGCCTGCAACCATTTCTAGCTGAGATTGCGCAATGTGCAATACCAAATGTCAGCAGCCAGACTGGATTGTGCATTGTGCAGTTCCAATAGTCATTCAGTCTCCCAGTAGCCCAAACTAATCCTTGTGCAGTCTTGGCAGTCGGTCTCCCGACATCCCATCCGAAATTGCGCAACCATCATGATCAGTCACACATGTATGTTGCAAGTCAGTTCTCAAGTTCATTTTGGTTTTTGACTGACAGATTGTTTGCCATGAATGTTTCCATGTCTCTAGATATTGTAGGTGTTCATCTCCCTCTCAACAGTGTAGGTACAATGGTTTCCAAGAGAGCAGAGTCAAAGACACCATTCAGAGCACACCTGGAGATGCAATCAATCAATGTCTATGAGCTTGCCTTCTCACGAAGATATAAAGTTGTTCATAGACAAGGACATCAAGATATGACAACAACAACATCACAACAAGCAACATCATGAACAACAGCTGAAGGCAGCACACTGAATGCAACAAATGCAGCGAACACAGCGAATGCAGTGAACGTAGAAAATGCAACAAACACATCAAACACAACGAATGCAATGAATGTAAGAGGAAGGTTGTTGACAACACAAAGGCAAAACAAAGTTGCAAGATCAATCAGATCCACTGATAATGAAAGAAATTTTGGAGACTCAGGCTATGAGGTGATGACGTGTCATGAAGATCGCGCGAAGACAGAAAATGGAACAGAGAAGGAGTTGCATGTGCTGAAGCAACAACTCAAGAAGAACATGAAGCTACACAGACAGATGAATGAGTTGTAACGAGAACATGAACAATACTGGGTGAAACATGCACTCATGGATGAAACTGCGCCCATAAAAGTTAAAGATCCATCTCACCAGCTAATACGAAGTAGACATGGTGAGCAGTGTTGTTGATCGCATGCAAGGGATTCAGCAGCATGCATGTCATTGTGCACACACATGCAATCCTACCCATTCAATACACTCACCAAGGAGAAGACAAGAAGCAAGTCCAACTGGAGCTAAACATGTACTTCGGAAAGTTGATGTGCATGACCACCAACACACACCTGAAGATCAACACAGACACTATGCATCAGTGTGTTGCCGATTCAACCGCACCCAAGAAGACCATGCGCATGTTAGCAAATGATTTGGATGAAGGAGCCAAACCAATGCACCAGTTGCAACAGAGGCAAGAGTTCACTTCAGTAAGATGTCACCATGAGGTGCATGCACACCGTCACGGACGACCAAGCTTGGCATCAATGATCCGGGTTCGGTGTGAAAAAGGACCCTTCCAAGACCTTTTACTTTTGTGATGTGTTAAAATTTCTTTTTAAAAGAACATTAACAAATACATCTGCATGCAGAAAAGAAGAGGAGCATAACAATCATTAGCACATGAAAACATAAGCGTTGATAATGAAGTTCGGCCAGGAGGGACTACGTCTCTGAGCCCCGGTGTTAAGATGGTGTAGGCCGCTACATTAAGTGTTATCAGTAATGGTGATGTACACAAGAGATGAAGTCACAACCATACAAGGAAAAATTCCCTCACGCGGGAGTGGCTCTAAGAGATGTTCCACAACTAGAACTCTCAATCAAAAGTCTCCTATCAGTATGATACAAAAACATGCATGATGAACATCCCATCAACATGGCACAAAAGGGATGTCAAAACAAACATGCATGATGACAACAAGAGTATCCCAACAACATACAACAAGGGATCTCAAAACATAACATGAATAGTTATGACAACAAGTACATCACATAGAAGATTCTGCATCAAATCAAGCAAGGAATCATGACAACATGTAATAAACGAGATCCTGCATCAACATCAATCAAGGATCTGTGAAGTATAATGCAGAAAGAAGAAGTACATGAACACATCATATACCTCACAACCAAGGGCCATATGAAGAAGTAGATGTCACACTACTGAAGCTGCTCGGACCATCGGTATCAAGGCATCGATCTCATGAAAATGGCTGCTCACAAATGAATGTGGACATCTGCACTGGCGCTTAGAAAAGTGGCTAAAATAAGAAATGAGAGAATAATAAATCTGAAGACACCATCAAATTTGTGGCGTCGAGTAGTGCTAAATCAATTGTCCAAAATCCGAATTCTGAGAAGTTGAGAATTTTGGGCTCAAGGAATCTTTTAGATTCCCCCAAGATTCCTCAAAGATTCTGCTCCATGGATGGACTGCAAATCTACAACTTAGATGGCGAATCTGATCTCGCCGTTGTGATCCCTGCAGAAAACCATGAAAAACAAGTATAAACTTGACTATATTCTAAAATGTCAAAATTTTACCTCCTTGGGAAAATTTCATGGCTCATGGTTCCACTCCCTGTTTTTGCTGAAATCATGGTTCCACGTGCATTTTGGAAATGACTGGAAAATTCAAACCTCTGATGAAGAAATGAACAAGACCATTGTGTTCATGGCGACAAGAGGTGTACAAACCATATAAAATTTGTCAAAATCTGACAAAGTGAAAATGTTGCTCTCCTGCAAAATTCATGGTTCCTGCATTAAAATATTAATTAATCTGCCCTCTACCTTGAAATCCGTGCATGTAGTCTCTCTCCTCCTTGAATCGTGTGCAAAGGTAAAAATACTGAGTTTAAATAAAAACTTATCGACAGATTTACTAAGGTAGGTAGTTTGGCGTAATGGTTAAAAGAGGCAATATGGTTACGGAGAGGTCAGGGGATCAAATCCTGCCTTCTCCATATATAATTTTTATAACCAAAAATGATGTATTAATGGGGGTCGGGTCCATATTGGGCGTCCCGCCCCTAAAACCCCGCATTAACATTATCGGCGCAACTGTTTTTGGCATATAAATATATCGTCGCATATATATCGGCGGATTAATCGCAATCAGTGATCGGCACTGATAAATAGCTAGATAAAAAAAGAGTCAGGGCGTAATATCATCATGGCTCGGGTGTGTCAGCGACAACCAAAAGATCGGCTGATAATAAATATAATATATAATAATATAATAATAAATATATATATTATATAATATATACTATATATAATGGTTTATGGTTTGCGATTGCAATAAGGTTGTTTAAAGGGTTCGCCGGGGGTTGTTGTCGTTGATCCCGAAACCATGTGTTTAATTGTCTTATATAGTTATTTTTAATAACTATATATTGAAACATATTTCATTATATGGTTATTTAATAACCATTTTCCATGATTTTTGTCTCTTATGCAAGTTTAGGAGACAAATGAAAGAATGCCAAGTGTCAGTGGTTGATGGACTACCATGTGGGTCCCACCTGCTTACTGGGATGCCATGTGGCACACTGTGGGCCCCATTTTTCCTACTTTTCCCTTGTCATGTCAAACTTTGAAGAGATCTATCTTTCACATACGAGCTCGGTTTGACTAGCCGTTCACACCTCCTTGATCACGACGACGAGATACTTAACATGAATCTGTTTCGAGAAAAATCCAAACACTTTTATTTTTGAGCCATCTTTGTCCTGTGTGTCTCTCTGGAGCCACCTGGATCAATCAGCTCACCACCTTCACCATCACAAGCATGTCAAAGATTTGGTCTCATCACAGTGGATTGAGTGTTAGTGTTGTCTTGCATGGCTTGCTCAAGCCATGTTGTCTCAAATGAATACATGTGCATTGTAATGTTGAGTCACGTCAAGTGTAAGTCAAGTGTCAATAGTTGGATGTAACATTTATAGAGTAGGTGAAGAGTCATGAGGGTAGTTTGATTGTCACAAAGGGGAATGTCAAGGGTCACCCCACCCTTTGCTATAAATAGTCCCTCATAACTCATTGAATAGGAATTTGGTCAGCCAAGCTTCTGATAAGACTATCTTGGAAAGAGCTTGGACATTATTGTAACAAGCCTTGGCTTCTCCACTGCATGAAGCTAGTTCTTCTCTTTGGAGGAGCAGGTAGATGTGGATGTAACGTTCCACTATTGGGGCTAGCGGGTTTACATGGATGTATTGTATGATGGGACCTTACACTTCTTTATATAATAAGAGCCAACACATTTTCACACATGTATTGTATCTGTTGTAAGACTGATCTTTAACATTTGTAATGCAACTTTCTTTAACATGTGTTCTACATATGAACTAATTCATTTGTTGTAATGCATAATCTATTAATGGAAATGTGTTGTATATGTTGCTAATGTTGTGCTATTTATGTCGACTAGTCTGTTGGACATCAGACAGACCTTTCACATGAACCTTGCGGTAACAACCGTTGCACTCGTTCAGACCGATCCATGAGTGCTGTACGTGTTATCTTACCTTGTATGTTGTGGCTACCGCATTTGAGTGGACTACTCCGTCGAATGCTGTGTATGTCCTATGTGTTGTGTGTTCCTAGCCGAGTTGGGACTGATCCCTTTCAACCTGGAACTCAGCTTCACCCTCATCTCAACCCACTTGTGTTAGAACCTATCATACACCTTCCTTGACTCACTGCAACGATCACACCCTTGCTACTAATAGAGTTATCTTACATGCCTTTGTGAGACATCGCGGTCAAGGCATTTCTTTATGATCCACTGCTAAGACTCCTACACCAAATGGTTGAGGTCTAATTGGGACTTATTACTGGGGAGATCCCCTTACATGTTGGCATGTCCATCACCGTCAACATTTTGGTGCTAGAAGGAGGGTCAGATGAAAAGTTGAGTCCTCACATCTATTTTGAATCTCTTCACATCTATCATGACTAACTACCGAGTTGCTCTTCTAGAATGCATGTATTATGGAAACGATTTCATCACTCCGAAAAGGCTCTCGGATATCTTGTCTCATAAAACATTTGATGGTGGAGGCTATGTAGCCTTGGTAAGGCACGCGATCAACGTTGTAGGCTCATTCGAAATACATGGATTATTTGAGGAATACGTGAGATGAGCGCTATTCATATCCACGCTTTGAGGGCACCCAATGCACTGGTGTGCTACGCTGCCCAAAAAATCTATTCATTATCTTGCTCATCTGGTCATAGAGATAGACCCTGCTTTCAATCACTATGACCGTAAAGCACTCAACACAAAATTTTGAATTATGAAAAGCACCTGATGAATCCATTGAACAGTTTCACACACGCTTTTGTAATCTTGCATACCGATTCCCTGAAGATGATATTGATTGGGAATTTCTTGATGGAAGATTTGAGTATCTTCTTCACATATCCAAACCCTACTTAGCACACTTCGGTGATGGAGTTGTACAATCACAGGCAGGCACAGTCGCTATCACAAGTGACTGTCCACCTTCACCTCATCAAACAAATCCACCACCGCGGGGTGATGTTGGAGATCATGCACACGCCTCTGTTGAACTATCACACTCTCCCGCCCCACCTGCTCTTGAGATTTCCGTAGATTTGGCTAGCAAGCCTGTTGGTTGTCACGTGGGATCTTTCCCTCGACCTCCGTCCTCACGTTCTGTTGATCCTCCGGAATGTATTGTCTTGTGTTATCCCATTCCGGACTCCTCACCTCTTGTGAACGAGGATCAAGCTGTCGACGAAGTTGGTGTTATGCAACCAACCTGTGCCATCATTCATGATGAGTGTGAGCGGGAATCTCAAGAAGAGCCCGTAGTGAAGGATGACTCCCTTCCAGCCGTGCCTTACCCGCTTCATCCTGACATCCCTTGTGATTCTGCCACTACTTATTTCCCCTATGAAAACTCATTTCTGAATGCTTCTACTTCTGATCATTCACATGACACATTGAATGCCAGCTTGTCATTACAGTGCAGAGAGGACGCATCTTCCTCGGAACATCCTTCCAATCTATCATCTATCTTTCTTGAAAACACAGAGGTTGAACATCTTTGCTTCCCATCTACCCCTCTACCTGATTCATCAAATCATGAGGATGCCAACGAATACCTTGAATTTTATGATCTTGGTTGTTGTGATCTATTCACTTCCTCATCCAATCACAATGTTGATTCAGCCGTTGTTAATATATCCAAGACACTGGTCTACAATGATCTATCTGTCAACGAAGTCTAAACCCCCCAGACTATCGAGGCACTTCAGCCCGAGTTGATGGTTATGTCAGGCCCTCGCTATCCAGAGGTTGGTTTCACTTCTGGTTAGGAAATCATTGAAACACTCAAGGCTCCTCATCACTCTCTGCTTCGCATAGAAGATAAAATAAACACCCAGATTTCACTTCCTCCACTCGAACTACACGATCCCATCGCTCATGCATTGGAGGAATCTTACACAACAAGCACACATGCATAACACAAGTGGTCTACCTTTCTCACGTTTGCTTGCATGTCACAGTCAAAAGAATGCATACGCTCAACATCTACATGCAGTGTAGCACAACATCATGGCAGCACCATAGAATGCATGTCATGCACTTTCACTCATCTTTGTTTTGTAGTCACTTGTAAGCTTGGAGTGTGTTTGTCTTCACTGTTATATCATTCTTGTTTGCTGGTTCACACAACTATCTTGTTCGCGAACCATGCCTTCACCAACATGGGTCAACCAATGCACCGGTGGATGCATTGGAAGTATCACTTCACGTGAGATGACCCATGCACTATTAGCTTAGGAGTAGGAGTAGTGTTTTCTTTTGAGTTGTTTTCTTGCATGCTTGTTTGCTTACTTGCTTTGTTTGTTTGTTTGTCTGGTTGCTTGTTTGCTTACTTGCTTTGCTTTCGCTTTTTCTTCTGCTTTTTCTTTTGCTTTTGCTTTGCTTTGTTGTTTGTTAGTTTTCTTGTTTCGTTTCATAGGATAGTTTCACATGAAATCATGTATTACCCTTGAAGCAAGCTAGGTAAAGTACAAGAGGCCTTATGTTGCTATCACTACTTGCTTAGCTGTCATCATGCCTCTGTATGAAGAATTTGTTACTTTCGGTCCATGATACATTGATGGAAAATATGTAGTGTTCAAAGTAAACCTTGGTGAAAACACAATGCTTGCGCGATAACTAGTGTCACCTACTCTAGTCAGTTGTTTTTAGGTTAACCCTTGTCAGCTTAGTCGGGATCCCTCTTCCACCTCTGAAATGAATACGTTTTATGCACAGTTGCAAAAAATGAAAAAAGTGGAAAAAGATTAAAAAAAATGAAAAATGAATAAGGCAAAAGAAGAGAAAGGCTTCCTGTGCAAAGAGGTGATGCAAGTAACTCCGCCAAGGTACAGACCGGGATTGCTGGCAGTGGAGCCATGCTTGTGTTCCTATGTGACTCCTCTGGGGTACTGTCCAGGCCTGCTGGTAGTGGAGCAACACCAGAGATGAAACTAAGACTCTAATGACTATAATGCTTGTGCACCAATATACCCCTCAACCCCAATCGAAACAACTATGTTGCCTTGGCTTGGAAGGTGTGTCAATCGAACAAGAGTTTGGCAGATGCTACATCTTACAATCAAGCTAGTGTGAAGCCAAGAGGAGATGAGAACTAAACAATACTTCCGGAGGTTTTAGACTTGTTTTTCACGAACAAGGTCCATTTAGATAGTTTGATTTCTATCAATGTGTCACCAAGTGTTGTAGCAGCTACAACCACCCTCCAAAATTTTTCCTTAGCTTAGTTTTTGAGCCTCCCTTCCAACTTTCACAATAGCTTTTCTCGCTTCGTCAAGTTCACAAGCTTCAATGTTTTGCTTGCATAAAGGCAACTTGTCGATCGTAGCTTGATCCATTCCCTTCATAGGATGTTCACCCAGACTTGGTCCAGTTACAGGCTGAGTAGCCTCCCCAAGAAAATTGCGCATTTCTGGAGGGAAACCAGCCTTCCTCTAGAAATTGCGCAATCTTGTCTGGCAGCCTACTGGGCTCAAGATTGCACAATCCTGCCAGTCAACACTCCTAGCAGGAATTGCGCAATCTTCCCCAGCAGGGCTACTTAGCACATAATTTGTGAAAATGTGGGCAGCAGTCAGCTGCTCAGCCCAAAAATTGTGCAAATCTCCTAGGCAGTCAGCCCAGCTCCCAGCCAAGAATGCACATTTCCTTCAAGCAGTTGAGCAATCTCTTGCATGTGTAGTTGAGTTGACCGTTTCCCTCTAGGACCAAGCAAAATAGACTTGCATGCACGGGTTTCTTCTCCCAAGGAAACATGCAAAGGCATCCATTGTTCTAGGGATCTATGTTTGGCAGTTGGAGGTTACAGGCAAGGATCATTTCAAAAACCTCCCACCAAGTGTCGTTTTCCCTAGATTTGTGGCATGCGCGTCACAACCCCAGTATTATCAAAACTCATCAACCAGACACTGTAGAGCTCATTCCTCACATCAACCTTGCATCTATGACAACCCACATCACATCTAGGAGCAGTCGGCACATTCAACTCAACTGTCTTAGGGTAAGCCCGCTTCCCATGCCTTGTGTTGCATTTCTATTGCTTTTTGTGTTTTCTCTTGTGTAAGTACTTTTTTCTTGATTTCAGTGAACACTTGCTATTGTTTAGATGTATATTAGCTTGTCCTAGAACCATTTCATTTTTCGTCAACATCTCACTGATGTTACATGCATGAAACTGTTTTTCACGAACGATCGCTAGTTCGGTGACTCGCCTCACCCACATGCATGTTGTTCCATTTTGTGAATCTGTCATTCACCATTTGCATGCATGATCATTCACTTATTCTTACACTCAATATCAACATGCATTCACATTCACGGTCACTTTCAGTTGCCCTTCGGCGAGTTTGGCCAACCTCAGCCCAAACTTTGCCTCACCAAGACAACATTGCGCAATCCTGAGAATAAAGGCTCTGCCTTCCTCCCCAAAAATGTGCATTTCTTCCCAGCAACTGTTCCCCAGGCCTGCTTTGTGCAATCCTAAGGGACAGTGACTGTTGGCCAAGAAAATTGCGCAATGCAGTGACTGAGCCTGCAGCCACTGAGATTGCGCATTGCACAATCCCAATAGTTAGCAACCAAACTGGACTGTGCATTGTGCAGTTCTAACAGTCAGTCAGTCTCCAAGCAGCCCAAATTGTGCCTTGTGCAGTCTTGGCATTCTGTCTCCCGACCTCTCGGCCGAAATTGTCAACCTTCATGACCAGTCACACAAGTATGTTGCAAGTTAGTTCTCAAGTTCATTTTGGTTTTCGACTAACAGATTGTTTGCCGAGATTGTTGCCATGTCTCTAGATATTGTAGGTATTCATCTGCCTCTTAGTAGTGCAGGTACAATGGTTTCTAGGAGAGCAGAGTCGAAGATATCGTTCGGAGCACACCTAGAGATGCAATAGATCAAATGTCTATGAGATTGCCTTCTCACGAAGATAGCAAGTTGTTCGTAGACAAGGACATCAAGATATGGAAACATCAGCATCACATCAAGCAACATCATGAACAACAGCTGAAGTCAGCATACCGAATGCAATTAATGCAACGAATGCAGAGAATGCAACGAACACAATGAAAGCAGCAAATGCAATGAATGCAAGAGGAAGGTTGTTGACAACACAGAGGCAGAAAAAAGTTGCAAGATCAAGCAAATCCACCGATAATGAAAGAAACTTTGGAAACTCAAACTATGAGGTGATGTCGCGACATGAAGATCACGTGAAGATAGAGAATGGAACATAGAAGGAGTTGCATGTGCTGAAATAAAAACTCAGGAATAACATGAAGATGCACAAATAGACGAATTAGTTGCAGCGGGAATAGGAACAACAATGGGCGCAACATGCACTCACGGATGAAACTGCGCCCATACAAGTTAAAGATCCATCCCAACAACTAATACAGACCATACATGGTGAGCAGTGTTGTTGATCACATGCAAGGGATTCAATAGCATGCATTTCATTATGCGCACACATGCAATCCAACCCATTCAACACACTCACCAAGGCGAAGACAAGAAGCAAGTCCAACTGGAGCTAAACATGTACTTCGACAAGTTGATGTGCATGACCACCAACACACACTTGAAGATCAACATGGAAACTATGCGTCAGTGTGTTGCTGGTTCAGCCACACCCAAGAAGACCATACACATGTTAGCAGATGAATTGGATGAAGGAGCCAAACCAATGCACCAGTTGCAATAGAGGCAAGAGTTTGCTTCAACAAGATGTCACCATGAGGTGCATGCACACCATCACAGATGACCAAGCTTGGCATTAGCTCACCACCTTCACCATCACAAGCATGTCAAAGAGTTGGTCTCATCATAGCAGACCGAGTGTTAGTGGTGTTATTCATGGCTTTCTCAAGCTATGTTGTCTCAAATGGTACCTATGCATTGTAATGTTGAGTCACGTAAAGTGTAAGTCAAGTGTCAATAGTTGGATGTAATCGTCATAGAGTAGGTGAAGAGTCATGAGGGTAGTTGAACTATCACAAAGGGGAATGTCAAGGGTCACCCCACCCTTTGCTATAAATAGTCCCTCATAACTCATTGTATAGGATTTTGGTTAGTCAAGCTTCTGATAAGACTATCTTTGAAAGAGCTTGGACATTATTGTAACATGCCTTGGCTTCTCCACTGCACGGAGCTAGTTCATCTCTTTGGAGGAGTAGGAAGATGTGGATGTAACGTTCCACTGTTGGGGCTAGCAGGTATACATGGAAGTATTGTATGATGGGAAATTACACTTCTTTATATAATAAGAGCCAACACGTTTCACACATGTAGTGTATCTATTGGAAGACTGATCTTTAAAACTTGTAATGCACGTTTCTTTAACTTGTGTTCTACATATGAACTGATTCATTTATTGTAATGCATAATCTATTAATGTAAATGTGTTGTATATGTTGCGAATGTTGTCTCGTCCATGTCAACTACTCTGCCGAACATCAGACATACCTTTCACATGAACCATTGCACTTAGTTGGACTAATCCATGATTATTGTACATGTTATCTTCCCTTGTATGTTGTGACTACCACATCCGAGTGGCCTGCTCCGCCGAAATCTGTGTATGTCCTGTGTGTTGTGTGTTCCTAGCTGAGTTGGGACTAATCCCTTTCAACCTAGAAATCATCTTCACTCTCATCTCAACCCACCTATGTTAGAACCTCTCATACACCTTCCTTGATTAACTGCAGCGGTCACACCCATGCTACTAACAAAGTTATCTTACTTGCCTCTGTGTGACATCGTGGTCAAGGCATTGATTTACGACCCACTGCTGGGACTCCTACACCAAATGGTCTAAGGTCTAATTGGGACTTCTTACCAGGGAGATCCCCTTACATGTTGGTGGTTCCGACACTGTCAACAAGTTCCAAAACCCTAAGCTTCTCCTTCAAACTCTTTATAGAGTCCAAAGATTGTCTTACCTTGACATCCATTTTTGCCTATATTTCCTCTCTTTTCCTATACTTACCACCTAAATAATGCCATAGACACAAGGTTTTGTTAAAGGTAAGCAATAACATGTCTTCTTCTTCATGTTTGACTATATACCCTATTGTTTTTTTAAAGAATGCATTTGGCTACAGAATTGGTCTATTTCTGCAGCTAATCTAGATTTTTGCAGCTTCCTCCATTGTTTGCAAGGCTTAGAAGCTCTAGCTCAGCGACGAAGGATATAGATGGATAAGGAATGGTCCCCTAGTGGATTCCTTCCTATTCCCTCGAACTAGTTCATCAAGATGATCACAAGATATCACGGTCAAACCCCAAAGTCAACTACAGGATTGTTGCTGGAACAAAATCGGAGTTTCATCGAAACCTTATCGATTTTTTTCGGAATAGAAAATCGAAGGTTTAGTGATATAGTTTAATTGAAATAAATATATTTAGGATTAAAATGCTCATGCTATTATGCGAAAGACTTATTATAAAAACTATGGCCGCACTATGATTTGGTGCACGCCGGATGTGTAATTTTTGAAACAAGTTTGTTAAATCTCGTTCTACAAGTAATAGAATTGGTTTTGTGTGTGTATGCACTACATTGATTGGAGATTATGGACTAATTCGTGGAGGGCCCCTACGACCAGTAATAGGTCTTTAACCAATTGCAATTATATTTCTTTCATTCCTTGAATACTCTATTTTTGTGTGAAGAAATGCAGTATGATGAGTTTGCAAGTGAATCATTATATGCATGAACATTTCCCTTTTCTTTATACCTAGTTTAATCTGCTATTTGAATTACTTTTTTATTTGGTACAATATGGTTATTTCATTTTCCTTTTATCTAGTGTAGTCCAACTATGTTTACTTCATAGCCTAGTTGTTGTTCATAATGTCTTGTTTGGATGAAATTGAGTAAGTAAAAGAGTGAGAGTCTTCTCCTTAGCAATTGAATTCAGATAGTATTTCTTTACAGTTTGATAGAATATATTTCTCTTGCACTTGGTAAATTAGAGCTGCAGCATAAAAATTCAAGGCCAAAATCCAAAATAGTCTAACACAAGTAAAATCTAGAATCACTCTCTTATCATCCATAAACTGATTCAATAGAGAATAACTCCTAAGAAATTAGTTGATAACTTTAGGGATTGAGATGTTAATATAATTAACATCACCATCTCCATATTAATCTTAAGTTTAGGCCCTAACAAGAACATAATGACACAAGAAATAACTTCTAGCACATATAGTGCACCTGTACTTCATCAGTATACGTACCCTGGTTGACAATTTATGATTGACAATTTAAAGACATTAAATTGACCAAACATTTTGGAGCCGTTGCCAGGGAAGTACAAATAGAACTTAAGGAAACAAAAAAAAATTATGATATGCCTAGGGATAGAGACTCTAGAGGTATATTTGTAGGGTGAGGAAGAATTTTAATTCCCACAAACCCACTCACTTCACCACGATTTCGAGAATCCACACTACCTACTCAAACCCGAATTCCATTTAGAGGTTGACAAAGGCTTCTTGAAATCTCAAGATCAGAAATCCAATCCAGAACTTCACCCACATCCTCTACTGAAGCTGTAATTGAATAAAATACTACATCCCCAACTACAGGAGTAAATTTTCTATCCTCCACTAGTGAGCAAATTTTGGGAGAAAAATTAGAAGTTCCTATTGAAGAAGAGGAACATGAAACTTATTTTGAACAACCATTGATAGAGGAACCAGAGAGATTAGAAGAACATTGTATTAGTTCTGAATAATCTATCATGGTTGAAGAAAGGGAAGGAGAGGTACACAATGCCCATGGCGAGGAAAATAGGATTGGAGGAAGGGGAAGAGGTAGAGGTGGAGATAGGAACAGAGGAGGGGGTAGAGGCAGAGGAAACCAAGATCCTTCTAGATTTACTATTCTTGATGAACATACAACCCTCACAATGAAAAATATATCACCCTCAATTCTTCCTAATTTCCACATAAAAAGAAACGAAGATCGAGAGACATTTCTCTTCGAATTTGAAGTATTATGCAGATCATATGGCTATCTGCATGATGCTAAAAAGTTAAAATTGTTCCCTGTTACATTAAAAGACTTAGCATTAAAATGGTTCATGAGTCTAGTAGTGCATTCTATAACAACATGGGGACAAATGAAAGAGGCTTTCTTAGGCAAATATAGAGATTATTGTATGCCTAGTAACCTTAAACATGAAGTCTTCAAAATGACACAAAAGAAGATGAAAATCTTGAAGATTTAGTAGAAAGGTTTGTTTACAATGTTAAAAGAGAAAAAATGGATAATTTGGATGAGGAATCCTTAAAATCCCTCTTACTCAGAGCTATTAAAGATGAGTGGATCGATCTCTTTAACCTAACTGGGAAGGGAGATATTTCCCAACTACCATTTGCAGATATTTGTGATTTATGTGTACACATCTCAAGGGGTAAAGCACGAGTTGGAAGGAGTCCTAGAGACCCTCCCTTGTCAAGAATTAATAAATCTACAGCTAGCATAGTTAGCAGGGAAGAATTAGGAAATTTTCTTGATACCTTCAAAACAGATATTTTAGGGAGCCTCAGTGAGTAGATAGACACCCTTAAAATACAAAACAAGCAAAATTCTGAAAATGTTGCACTATCCATCTTCTGTCCTAAATGTTGAAAGAAGCATGCCCTAAGAGAGTGTCCCTTAGATTCAAAATCCATAAAAACTTGTGTCATATGTGCATACAATCATGATACAAAGGAATGCCCATCCTTACCGAGTCTCAAGGCTGTATTTAATGATGAAGGAATATCAGAACCAGTAGACCCTCTCTACTTTATAGCCAAAAGACCATGGCAAAGTCCCCAACCAAATCAATCACAAGGATTCTAACAACAACAATTTTCTCAGTCTTCACAAAATAATTGGAACTCATCCTGGCAGCCTTGGGCTCAGCCACAGGCACAACCTTGGAATCAAGGATGGAAAAATCCTTTTGGATCCTATGCTCAATATCAACAATACTCTCCATCCTACCTTCCACCACAATTTCTACCACCATCTAATCAAATTCTCGAAGCTATCCAATTACCACAAATTCTAGTTTAGAATCAAAACCCATAGCTCTCCCTACCATTTCCACAAAAACCAAATCAATTACCTGCTCAACCACTTCTGAATCCTAATAGTAAAATACCACAACAACTTGCGTACAACATTGTTGGGTTGTGTTATATTATTTCCACAACTAACCTACCTATGGTTTTCGGTCCATGGTTTTGGATGCGATGGTTTTTCGGTCCATGGTATTGGATGCTTCAGCATGTATATATATGTATTGTAACATTGAAAGGAACATAATGAAAAATCAAGCTGGTAGTCCCGATTTTGGGATCCAGTGGGAAATC
>APFE031476337.1:0-50551 GCA_000404065.3 Pinus taeda | reverse complement strand
GCCAAAGTTTGCTCACTTCATCATTATGAGCAACAAATACTGAGGGAAGATTTGATGACCCAAAGTTGTGAAACTTATACAACCTTGTGGAATCATCAGCAATACCAGTAGCTAGAATCTGTTTAGGATCTCTTAGATCCTTGATTACAACATCATGAGGTGAAAATTAAACAATTTTACCTTCACCTGAATGAGTTATCTGATATACAGATAGAAGGTTGCTGGATAAGGTTGGAACACATAATACATCATTAAACTGACCATTGTCTAGATGAACAGTTCCAGTCCCTACAACATTAAGAGATCTATCATCACCAACATATATATTTTTGGTGTTACAATCATGTAAAGAAGAAAACATGGCTTTGTTTTTGGCCATGTGATAAGAGGCTCCAGAATTAATGAGCCACTCATGAGAATGAGAAGAAGAAGATACATTTAATGCATAACCAGACTGAGATGATTGACAACGACATGCAGAAAGTGCCATTCCTGAAGATGAAGTTGAAGTTGAAGTAGAAGAATGCTCCACATGGATGTTATGTTTTTTCATTGCGGCTTCCAAGGCTTCCATCTTATTAAAGCATTTAGATTCTAAGTGGCCATCTCGATTACAAAAGTTACAATGTCTATCAGTCTTCTTCCATTTGTTTTTATTGGTCTTATCATTTTGCTGAAATGATCTTTCATTTTCAGACTGAGTTTGCTTAGGACCCTTGTTTGGTTTAGGACCATTCTTTTTAGGATATGACTTCTTAGGATTCTTTAAATTTGGTTGCTGCTGGGCGGCTAACGCTTTCTTGGAAGAGTTTCCAAGATTAAGAAGACCAAGGTGTAAGAGTTTTTCTTGTTCTCTTATTAAAGAATCACAAAAAGAGTCAAAGGAAGGGGCCTTGTAGTCTTTTCCTTGATAAATGAAAGCTTCCCTTGTAGAATGGAAGGTGGAAACAAATACAGAGTAGGCTGGTCCCAACTTAGTAAGGATGGAATAAATAAGGTTACTATCTTCTTTCTTAACCTTAACACCTTTCAAGAGATATCTAAGGGTCTTGAATTTGGACAGGAAATCTTCAATGCAAGAAAAATTATTAGGATCCAATGTAAGCAACTCATTTTCAAGTTGATGGGCTCTAATTTCATTTTTAATCCCAAAAGCTTTAGTGATTTGTTCCAATGCTTCATGAGGAGTATCAAGTTCTGCAATATGGAATCTAAGATCAGGAGAAATAGACATCCCTATCAAACCACGTGCTTGATCTTGTCTATTTTCCCATTTTGCAACCTTGTCTTCATCTTTAGGTTTCTTCTCTTGGCCCGTGGCTATTCTGTAGAGACTTTTACTTCTAAGTAAATCTTCCATGTAGGATACCCATTGGAAGTAGTTAGTGTTGTCAAGAATGACTTGGCATGGACTTTCCATTTTAAAAAAAAATTGAATGTGAAGATGCTGAAAGTAAGTATTCCAATGGATAGATCTCGAAAAATTAGGCTGTTTTAAAAAAAACAGCTCTGAAAAAGGCTTCCGGATGAAGAAGTTATGGCTTTTTGAAAAAAAATTGTTGAAGATGCCGGCAAAGTGCGCGAATGTGCGAGAATGAAAAAAAACGCCCCCAGAAAATGGAGATTTGAACCCAAGACCTCTACTCTCTTAAAATAGCTTTGAACCAATTGATCTATACAAAAAATTTGAGAGAGAGAGAGAGAGAGAGAGCGGGGGGGGGGCTTGGGTTTGCAGTGCTGCTTTGAGAAACCCCTTTTCCCTACAAAACACAAAACACAAAACCCAACACGGACATGCAAAGAAAAATGAACCTTATGGCTCGAAGTTAGTTTTACCCAAAAAACTTAAATATTTAAAAAAAATTGAACCTTGTGGCTCAAAGTTAACTTTAGCCGAAAAACTAAATATTTTTCTCAATGTTTCTGATTTTCCGAGATCACACTAAGGTGCAGGGAAAAGAGCATACGCATGAGAAAAAAATCCTTCCTTTCTGTTTCTGATTTGCCCAGATCGCACAGAGTCGCAGGGCAAAGAGCATACGCAGAAATGAAAGGTATAGATCCGGTTAAAAAAAAACTAAATAAACCGAAACCGAAATAAGCAGAGAGAAAATAACAGTAAACTGCAAATAAAGACTGTATACCTCCAGATCTTAAAAATGACGCAGATAGGGCTACCGGAAACCTTTTCGCGTGAAACGAAAGGGGTTCCTCACTGGAACAGATGCTCCAAACACAACAGAGCAGTCCTCTTGGCCCGAAAGCAGTCAGAAACAGTAGATCTAGGAAACGACAGCGCGCATGCAGTTCTACCGGCTTCAGATTTGGATCACCAACGGACGCGGCCCTCAAATAGCTCTGATACCATGTAGGAATATACAGGGTAAGTTCCTCAGACAGAACACCAGAGGGACACCGCTCACAAACAGATCACAGATCAATACACCAGTATTTTGACGTGGTTAAAACCCTCAGAGAGGGAAACAGTCCACGGCCTGCGCCAACGTGGCTACTACAGGCAATTTATTAATAAAAGAATGAAAATTTACATAAGCTTCTCTCATGCACGGTTAACCTACAAATGACCCTCCATGCGCTTTAAATAGAATTCATGGACCAATCGGGTGTCAAGCCACGGATCAAGTGTCGGTAATACCGAGGAGAGAATGAACCGTCGGATCACTACATATCGTGACCGTCGGATTGTAAGTTACAAAATGTACAACGGTAAAGAAACACACTTTACCTAACTCTATACCTAACTCTATACTAGACCAAGTTGAACTTAACTATTCCTATGTGTCGGAATATCCTAACACCGGTAATGGTGAAACCCACTGACTATCAAAAATAGGATATATAAAATTAACATCAACACGTTTTTGAAGTTCTTATTTTACTATATCTCTAAGGTGTGGATTTAGTCTTATTTTTGGTTGACTAATGTCATGGACATCTTTCTCAATATAAATATGATGTGTACATAGTTTTGGATTGATGCCCTTCATATCTGAATGTTCCCCAGAAAAATCATGTTTATATTTTTGGAGAAGTCATATCAATCTTTCATGCTGGAGATCATTAAGGTCAAAATTAATTTCCAAGGTTTTGCTGGACTTGATTTCAATAGGAATCACGTTGTGAATTGCATTTGTAGGTTTGTGCTCAACATTAAATTTTCTAATGGATGTCCTTGGGATTCGTTCTGAAGTAAAAATTTCAACATTTGATAGGTTGGCTTGCAAATAATATAAGGTTGATTAATGAATCAATTAATTACATCATACTTGGTCTATTTTTTAAAGATACTAGGTTTATCAATAGTAAGGGAGAGTGTAAATTTCCATCTTGATATTCAAGTGGGGAATATCTAAAATCATCAGTCGATAAGGTAGGTTTAATGGGAGTGTGTAAAATAAGATTCTTGATGGTCGGTTCTTCGCAAATAGTCATGTTTCCAGTTCGACACCCTATATATGCATATGTAGTGACAAGGCATGGTCTTCCTAATATCAATGGGTGTCATTCTAGTTTATTTCTAGAATTGAGGACCTGAAAATCTGTTGGATATTCACAATAATCAACATAAATAATGATATCATCCAAAGTTCCTTCTGGTTTTACAATAGATCTATCAGCCAACTCCAACATAGTCGAAGTTGGTTTAAATCTAGTTATTCCAAGGAGTTCATAAGTTTCAAGTGTTATAATATTTATGGCTTCTCTTAAGTCCACCAAGGTATTTCGGAAATTATTTTGCTGAATTTGGACAATAATATCATGGTTTCTAGGGTCATCATATTTAATTAGTATTTGTTCCCCATAATAACATTAGACAGTTTCCCTAAAACATGGACTGTAGGAGGGTATTTTTGTTTCCTGCAAGGCTTCTTAACACATAATTATTTAATGGTTTTAGCGTAAATTGATATCTCTCTAATAGCCTTTAGGAGAGTAATTTTGATATATAAATTTTGTAATTCCCATAAGAGGTCAAAATTAGGTTTTGCAGGTGATTTTACTATTGTCAATCTCTCATGTAATGGCGGAGTAGTGTGTATAATATCAATAGGTGCCTATTTTTCAGTTGGCTCGGTAGACAACTCCACTTTAGTAATAATTACAATAGGACGACATTTTTCTATCAGTGAATTCTCCTTAGTACATTTATCATTATCTGATTGCTCTTGACGTTTTTAGTGATCTTCTAGAAAGATGGTTCTTACAAATCTCGGACGTATTTCATTACATTATCAAGAATAATGAGGATCTAAACTTTGCATAATTTCAAAAACTTGCACTGGTCTACTATTTCGATTTGGATTTGGTTGTGCAGGTAACTGAGGCATAAGTGGAGGTGGAGTGTTTGATGGTAATTGAAGTGGATATCATATTGGTGGTTGATTTTGTCGCTGAGAATTCCCTCCATTGATTGATTAATCATTCTAGTGGGGCATTGCAAATTATGGGACCACATTAGCGCTTGAGTAGGTTGGTTTGTCCATTACGGAGGATGCAAATTGTTTTTTGTATTTTACAGTGAAGTTCTGGAATATTTTCAATTCGGCCAAGAGGAACTGGGGAATGAGTTATTTATCTAGGGTAGATAAATTGTATGAAAATCTCTGCTAGGTATGTTGTGACCTCTACATATTAGGAGAATGTTGTTGGACCTGTCAATTTGATCCTAGAAATTGTTGCTGAAAAAATTTCCTAGAAAAAAACATAGAAGTGTCCTGCCACATACCTAATGGGTGATTCTGCCAATGTTGGCATTGTACAAAAATCTATGTTGGTTTTGGGACTTCTTCATCTTGCTTAAATACATCCCTCAGCCTAGAAAGTGAAGGGTAGAAATTAGTTGTATGATTTTTGGTGCAAATGGTGCACGTCTCAACTATGTCCGACACACATTCCTTGCAACTATGCCTCATTAAAAAATGTAGATAGAAAATAGCCAAAACCTTCTCTTTCTTAGCATATTTCTATTTTACATGCAAAACATCGAACTATGTTGTAAGGGTACATAAAATATTAGTTTTTATTTCTTCGAAAATATCAAAAAATATTCTTTTGTAACTCCTCCATCCATGGTTCTGCTAGATCTGCTAAGAGGATTACGAGTTCTAATTTTGGTTCGTGTACTTCCTTATGAACAACTCATACACAATTTTATGATATCATCATAGTCTTCTTTGGAAAGTTCATCTTTCCCCATTAAAATAAGTGTTTCCATCCATTCATCTTCCATGCCCCTAATCAGAATGGTTTTCAATACATCCTTAGTTAGGGTAGTGTATGATGATAATTGCAAATTATATTGGAATATTTGAACATATTATTCCAAGGTTTCATCTTCTTATGACATAATTTTAAATATTTCTCCCCTTGTACCCCTAGATGGGCAATAGTCCTTATATTTAGTGATGAAGGTAATTTCATTTGATCCCATGAGGTTATGGTGCCATGCCATCCCCCAGTCCCATGAACCATTATAATGTTGTTCCCTTTAATGTCAAATGAAACAATTTTAATTTCTAAGGGTCAATAGTATAATAATAACCTCGCCATAAAACATCAAACTCAATAAAAAATTCATTAGGATCCTTAGAAGTCATTCCATGGAAATTTGGAAGGCTATGCAATAGAATAGCCTTAATTGGTGCATTATCTTGCAGATCAACTATACAATATTATGTGCTTCAAGATTATGTTCCTACTAGTGCATTTCCCATTAGGTTAATGATTTGTCAGTAATATTCAAGAATCCCATAATCAGGAGGTACTATCTAGAAATTAATATAGTGATAGGGTTCTGTACCTTAACCAAGTCTCACGGAACTACTGACATCATGAACCTCAATTTCTCTCCTTACAACAGGTGTTTCAAGGAAATTTTACTTGGAAGGTCATGGGTATGGTTCACTAGTCTCACCTCCCCCCTCCCTTAAGTTATATGAGTTTCGCTTATTTTTCCTAAAGGGACTGAGATGCCTAACATATATGTTTTGGAAGCTCCACTCAGATCCTACAACTTTATCATGAATCTCAGCCTCAGATGCAGTAGATGACCCTGCTACTCAAGGGGGAAAGATAGTAGAGCCCTTCCAAGATACTGCTCCAGGACCTACCGAGGCTTGACACTTTGATTTGTGAATTATTTAGTCTATAAAGGTAGTTATTCCAAGGCCAACTTGACCTTGGGTTTTGGTGGTTTTCACGATAGATTCTAATTTATATTTATCTAGTTCCTAGTCCTAGGCTTATTTCTAGTCATACACAGTAAACGATCTAAATGTATCAGCTGATGTTAGGCACTGGAACAATCATTTTTCTTGAGTGCATCCCCAAGCTCTTACCTTTTGTCTTTAATACTCATTCCTTACAGATACGATTAAAACTCTCTTTGAAAACCTCCCTGGAAATAGCACCATAATGTTGGGCGAATTAATTTTTCCTAAAATGGACCAACTAATTTGGTACACATTAGTTTATCAACCTTAGGTTTCACTATGCTCCTCCAAGGTTATCGACATTGTTTTTGCAAGAGGAACTCAAATATGATGAGTTGCTATGGTCTACGGAAAAAAAAGACTACAATGTTAAAAGAAAAAATTCAAAATGCAATCTTCAACTATCATAAACTATTCAAATTATTAACTTCTACAGATCTCTAAAGGAAACAATGAAAGAAACCATAATGAACAATGAGTTGTTTCTTAGGGAACAATTGCTATGGAATGCAAATATAACACTAACAATATTTGGTCAAATGAAATTGCAAGCTATGATAAGTCTATAGGGGAGGGCATAAACTAATACTTCTGCTTAATGAATTAACAACAACAAATCTATTTTTATAATGATTCCAATAAACCTCATTCAAGATAGAGAATTTAATTTAACAAATAAATGGTGAGGAATTAAAAACTATTACGCAAAAGGAAATAGATGGAACAAAGAAATAAAATGGTAATTTTAATGGTAAAAGATAAGACAACATTGTCCCAGGATTGGACGCAAATTTGGAATCAAACTGCCTTACAGAAAAATTAGCACAGTAGTCTAAGTTTGAATATTAAATACTTCCATTCAAATTTCAGAGAAACCAATTGCAAAATAATCAAGAGTTGGATTTTTTTAGGCTAGAGACATCTTCCAGAGTCTTTAAACCATGATATTTGTCGTTGAGCACATAAACCTATGAATTTTGGAATTCATGCATGTAGGAACTACAATGGGTGGTCACACTTGTTCGACTCCCTTGCCACCCCAGTGGGTACCCTTTCAAGTAGTAGTGCATTAAATAGAATCACACATGGACTATAGTTCCATGTATGCTCAGGTATATTGGAATCCCTCTAGGCTCGCATGAAGATTAACCTTAGATAAGTCGCCAGTGAAGTTACTACTACAATACATTGAGAAAAACACTCAAGTAGATAACTTACATGCACAATAGGGTAGTCGGGTAGTACATCACCTAAGGTATGATCGATCCTCCTTTGTTAGTTCCCTAAAATATTGGGTCGAGTACTATTGTTGTACGCTTGTGTATATTAGGATGTATAACACCTGACACTCCTTTGTGACCATAGTTGCCCATGGTCTCTGAATATCGCCCTATAACTTATCTTCCAAATGAGATCCAACAGTTTGGGTTTTTCCGCCACCGTATGAGTTAGATTCAACAGTTGGGTCTTTTAGAGTGCAAATCATATTGTTTTTGCAGTGAGGCTTTTAGCGACCATTTTCAAGACTAGATTTTTGTAGCACATTCAGTAGGACAAATTCCTTGGGGTTTCTATTACTATAGTCCAAACCCCATTTTTGTATGACATTGGGTGGTATCAAGCTTTCTAGAATTTCTCCACTGCAGTATTGACGAGCAGTGAGTAAAACTCCTTTTAGAGTAAAAAAGAAAAAGAAAAAAAAGTTTGAGACCATCTCAGGACTCTTACAAGGGACTTAACTCATAAGCTTTAGGGTAATGAGTTCGTTGTAGTGGTACCATTTACTTGTGAGCATAAAATTTTCTAGCAGTCCCAAAAAATATTCTGATGTGACTTCAAGTGACCCACACCATTAGACTCGTGAGCTCACCCTCTTTCCAAGAAGACTACTCTTAAGCAATTGGCCAAGGTAGTGAATGTTAGGTATTAGATCTGAAGTTAACGCTTCTGAGAGGGTCAAACACCTTGAAAAAAGGTTCGAAGAATTATGGAACAATATGGACAATATTAACACAAATCTCTCATGATTAATAGAACTTAGAACATAGTCTCAATAGGAGGAGCCTAGTGTTGATGCACACACAACAGGAGAATCTGTCCATCACATTCACTTCCATGGAAATCACCACCATTCACCCCACTGGACACCGAAGTCTGACATGTATAAATTTTATGGGACTAACCCTATAGTATGGGAGCACAAATGGAACGATATTTCTCGCTTAAAGATAGTTGTGAAGATGAAACTATACTACATGTGGGTTCCCTTTACTTGGACCAAGAGAGGTGACAATGGTGGGAGTGGCATAATAATTGTTATCGAAGGACAGTAAATTGGCACATGTTCTCAAAAGCCATATGTGATTGCCTTGATTGAGAATCTATTTTTTTGGGTCATCTCACTAAGCTTTAGCAACCATGTATAATAAAGGACTTCACTACAACCTTTGAACATTTGGCCATCAACACTGATGGTCTAGAATATGAGTTCTACTTTGAGTGTTTCATCAGTGGCCTAAAAGAAGCCATCCAATCACATGTATGGATGCACCACCCAACTGTTGAGTGATAAAAGGTGTCTTTTTAACCCCTATTTATCCTAAATTAATTATCAACACAAGGACAATTTTTTTTCTCAAGAGTGTACTCAGTCTAAGGTGATCACTTACTCAAGAGTAATGTTTTGCAGTATAGTGCTTTAAAATGCAAAGATAAATGAATGTTGGGAACAAAATGTAATTGGAACAACAAGAAACTGAAATGTTCTGTAACTAAATCATTCACTCAAACAATCATCAGTCGAGGAATCAATAATGATAACTCTCTCCCCTATAAACTGATGGAAATGAAAATCAATGATAGGCAAGATCTCCAATATGAGAACTTAGACAGCGGTAGGCAGTGCCCTTTACAGTTGTAGATTCTTCAATCCACACTAAAGAAAGTAACTGGAAATAACAATTCAATTGATAGAAAATGAAGAGCAACTTAGTCTATTGAAAAACTGAATAGCAAAGCTTGATCTATCAATAATGAATTCAACGACAGAGTTTATCGTGACAAAAATGAATTGAACAACAATCTTAATATGATGGAATAACAAAGCAAATTAACCTTGAAATACACGGCGACTATAAGTTAAACTGAATTAGCAATCTTATTCTAGTAGCATGAACATTATTTGCAGGTATTAAAGGAATGACAATTGCAATTATAATTGAACAACAATCGCAATTATAAGTGAGCAACAATTAAATGAACAACAATCTGAATTAGACAACGTAGTATTAGATCAGAATGAATAGCAGGACATTTCAAGTTATAATCAATAATTTTATCACCAACGTAATCCAATTATGATTTCAATATAATAGAGAAATTCCACGAAATGTTCATAAACAAGAGATTACCAAATAAAGCGAATTAAGGGAATGCAAAGGAAATCAAACCACACAAAACTGTAATTGTAAAATAGTGATACAAGAAGTAGGTGAATTCACCAGGGTTGGACCGTTAGCCATTAGTGAAGAACCGCTGAGTTTACTCCAGGATCAAATAATGGAACAACAACTGAGTTATATATTAATAATGTATAGTAAAATTTACAACTATCGCTCTTCAAATATAGTCGATGATCAAATTTGAGATTACAACAATAATTTTTGAATAATCAAAATTCCTCCTTTGTCTTTATAGTCATCGCCCCATTTATAGCAGGTAGGCAGATACATCAAGGTTGTATATAATCTTTATTTTAGCGATCCCTTAGGATAAAAAGATCCTGAGGGCTTCGCTTAATCTTCTATTCTTCAATTAACTTCTTGTCCTCTTGCGCAAACACTCTGTTTTCTCCCTCGTTTCTTGAACTGTGTGCTCCAGTTTTGATCTCCTTGTTTGGACATGGTTTCCTAGTGGAGGAACAATAGTTGCTCTACTTTTGTCTTTACCTTCCAAATAGTGATTTTTCAAATATTTCATTTTCTGTATAAAAAAAGCACAATAATTGATTAATTCGTATTAACCACCAATTTCCCATTTCAACTATAATATTTTATCATATTGCCAATTTTTAGAATAAAAGGAATTATGTTTAAAGGGAAAGATAAAGAAATGAATGGCAAAATCATACCTTTTCCTTTGCTCAACACCAACTACTTGGTTAGATGCATACAACAGGGCCTTATATGTGGAAATTAACTTAAATGCCTTGTCCCATCATCCAAATTTCATCACCAAGGCATGTCCCACCTAGGCTCAGGGCCCCACCCAAATAGTTAAGGTTCAAAAGGTGTCACCCAAAGAAATGGATGAAATAAGAAAACAAGGACTATGATGCTACTATGATGACAAGTATTCCCTTGGAAATAAATGCAAGGAACCAAAATTCTTTCAAATATATGTTACTGATAACATCTCAATAGAGGAAGCTCCATCCCTTGACGTTCCGGAGTATGAAGTTGGGGAAAATCAAACTGATAATGATTTCATAGCTATGATAGATGGGCTAGTTATCCTACAACATGCCTTGGCTGGAATTTCTTTGCCTTGAACTGTCAAAATCTGAGTCCTTATTAAACATCAACCAGTAGTGGTATTGATTGATAGTGGCAGCACTCATAACTTTATCCATAAGAGATTCATAGAAGTTGTTCATTGATTTGTGTGGAGGGTATCTAATTTCCAAGTCCTTATCGCTAATGTGGAGACCATTAAACGTGAAGGCCGTTGTGAAAATATCAAGCTTCAAATGGGAGACAACCACCTAATTGTTATAGAAATATTTGGGCACTTCAACCCAAATCATATATTTCGATAAACCAAGGGATCTTTAACCCCTAAAAGTTTTGTTTCATACCCTAAATGATCATGGTCAACTAGTTACATCATTTCCCAGATGTTCCACCCAAAAAACCACTCAGAACTAGCCAAAACTAGACCATACTGGCTGCTCCATTATCAAGGTGTGATGCATACTAACTCCTAGACTAGACAGACATAATGCATACTGAAGAGGCCTTCTGTAGGGTGCAATGAGCGAGAATGGATAAATGGCTAAGATATTTTTCTAAGTGGATGCTCATGGAATCTTCTAGAAACTTATCCTATGACACTTGCCTCTGTAAATTCACCCAGGGATGAGTAAGAGATCAATTAAATCTCCAAGTGGAACCAAGAACTATGAGTGGAATGACACTAATAAAAAACCCACAGCTGACTCACACCCTTTCAAGGCATCTATAAATGTATCCCTCATCTGAGAGATCTAGAGGCTAGAATTTTGTAATTTGTAAGGAAGTACTGATAGCTTGTCTTTGAGAACAAGCATTGTGTTGTTGGGTGATCTTGATTTTCAGGAGGTGAAGAGGGCTTTGATGCTGGGAGGATGATGCTGGATCAGACAACTGGGTTATAATTCTCCCTTCTATTTTAAGAAAGTTCTTTGAGTTTTCCTCCACACAATCGTGTATTTGTGAATCTTGTCATTTGTGAATGCAATTGTATGTTTAATGCATTTTTTATTCTACATTGTTTATGATATTATAGATCGAGATGCTTTGATGGTGTTTTGTTACTTTGTCTCTACAGGTATTCTCTAGAGCGGGACAATTAGGAGAGGAGTTGCAAGCTCTATCAAGGGAGAGAGAAATCAAGCAAGGAGGGAAGAAGAAGATCCAAGTTGGTTACCTTTGCTTCTCCCTTATCTATTATACATAGAGGAAATCGCAAATTGCTTTCATTGTTTGTTTCTAAGATAGCTACCAATATTAGTGGGACTAGGAGATTGAAAAAACACTAGTTTTCGTGGAAACAAAATAGTGACCTCGCAGGGGAGCAAATAGTTTGTTTGTTCGTTATTGTCGTTTGATTTACAAACTAGAAATGAAGCCTAAAGTTAGCCAGATAGCCCCCGAACTACTCTTGCTATGCAATTGCAAAGTAGATGAATGTTGCTTTAGTCAATCTCCAGGTTAGTTTATGAATTGAACATCTAACTCACAAGCATCCTAAACGCCCTTGTGGTAGCTCAATAACCTCCTAAGATCATACCCCTGTACTTTGCTTTTTACTGTTCATTATAGCTCAGCTTAAATCATTGAACTCAGCTACAAATTTGAGCAAAAACCCAACTCAGTTTCACTCCCTAGCCCATCACACTATCTGTAACTGGAAACCAGTATGCATCACACCTCCCATGTGTAGTAGGTGAGATGCATCCTTGTTTCTATGAAGCACAATTGCGATGAATGAGTAATCCTATTTCTCTCCTTGAAATTTTAGTTTTTTGTCCTTGTTTTGAGCTCTATTCAGTTGTTTTGCTGCTTATGATCAATATCTGATTACTAAAGCCTCCTTCCTTTACATAGTCTAGCCTCCATTGATTAGGATTAGTAAATGTTTTTTTTTATTTGTCCATCATTTACAGTCCTTCTTCAAAAAGTAGCTTAATCGAATTGTCATTTTGATGCAAAAAAAAGTGTCGTAACTATAAGTTTGAGTCAAAAAGAAGAGTGTCGTAAAGTATTCCTCCTCTAGATAGTCGATTGTACTTTTGTCATTGTATTTGATTTGAATTGTTAATATTTGAAGTATTGAAAGCAGCTTTCTATTCGAAATAAAAAATTGTCATTTAGTCTTCCTTTCATTTTCAAAAGAAATTGTCGAAATGTCACTTTGAAGAAAATAATTCATATCTATAATTAGTTTTCCTTTCTGGCATTCTCACATTAAGGAAACGAGAAAAAGTACATGCATTTGAATTTTCATTTAGACTGTGTGCAAAAAAATATTTAGGAAAAGTGCATTTAGTGTGTGCTCTTTGCTCTTTGTTTGAAAGAATCGTAATCTTCTTTCCTTGATAGCTAGGATTTTCATTGCTAAAAGCAAAACAATGATTGTTTATCATTTTAGATTGCATATTTAGGAATTTTACAACTACTTCATGTGGTGAACCTTGAAAGTGAAACTTCTAAGCAATATCAACTCTAAAATAAATTTCAATGAACT
Source organism: Pinus taeda (assembly GCA_000404065.3). Classification (NCBI taxonomy): domain Eukaryota; kingdom Viridiplantae; phylum Streptophyta; class Pinopsida; order Pinales; family Pinaceae; genus Pinus; species Pinus taeda. The sequence goes on along the minus strand of APFE031476337.1, from coordinate 37,313 downwards.
TAACAGCGCTTTGGAACCTAATGCAACACATATAGAAGTCTAGGCTAGAGACATGTTCCAGCATCGTAAAATCTAGTAACTATTTCTTTCATCGAAGGTTGGTTGATTTCCCCTCTTTGATATGACAAGTGCTAGTATGGACTTATGCTCCTCGTACGATCAAGTATGTATTGGGAGACCAAAATAGGTCGATATCCTTTATCCATAGGAAGTTGTGTCTATTGCCCTATCGATCGCAATGCACTGAGTAGTCATTTTCATTCCCTTTCAACTTCTTAAAAGAAAAGGTCCATCTGAGCACTTGTCACTTCATGCTAATTAAAAATTGAAGGCGACTAGAGTCATCTTTAGCTTTTTTTTTACTCTTAAAAACTGAAAAAGCAAAGTTGGGTCAAAGTGTCATTAAAAATTATTTAAGTCAGAATAACACCCTTATTCCTTCATTGATCTTAGGTTGAGATAATGGAGTCCACCAATCAAGGAATCCCTCTTGAGGGGAATCCTAGTCCATTTTCTTCTTGGGGAAATATTGGTGCTCCTCATATGGCTACATTGTCCCTTCTGGGAATTACAATTGGACTTCTAGTATGGCTATTCTCAACCTCTGTCATTCAAAATATCATGATTCCTGCACAATCAAATCAACCTCCAATTGATCCTAAAGTTGACCCTTTGCCTTCTTCCCTATTTGTTTCTCGCTCTCCCTCTTCCTATTCACTTGGTAAAAGGATTGGTACTAGTAAGCAGGTGGCTAAGAAGAAGAAGAAACGGAAGAAGAAGCCAATTCAACAAGGGGGCAACCAAGCAGCCATTGCTTCGAATGCAACATCTAATGAAAATCCATCCGTTAAGCCACACAAAGTCAAATATCCATGCACAATCTATGTGGAAGACCATTTTCATCGAAAGTGTCCTTATTTTCCTCAGATTTTGAAAGAATGGTCTTCTCATTCTCACTATCTGGTGTCATCAACCTCTGGTGATCATGTTGGTAACACCCCATCAACTAGTAATAGTAAATTTCATGGACAAAAGGGAAAAGTCAAGCTTCCATGTAGGTTATGTGAAGGTATACACCCCTTTCACCTTTTTCCATATTTAGATGAAGCCAAAATAGTTTTGGATAACGTCTTGCTTCACCGCAGTGACTCCCATTTGGCTATAAGAAGCTCTCGCCAACTCCTTTACTAGTTGACAATATGACTGACTTAAATCAACCATCAGTTGAAACCACTCTCTCTGAAAGTGAATCCTATGAGTCTATACCCGACCAAAATCAATAGGTTGAGGTAATAGTTGACTTGATTGCACCTTAGAAAATTGTACCTTTACCGAAGAGAGTGAAAATGATACCATTGAAATTCTTTTTGTTACCTCAAATTCAAATGAGCTTCGGGGAAATCCACCGTCAAGATAGGAAGAAAATCCTCTATTTCTTGTAACTCAAGGGGTTAATTATCCCATTTCTATGGTACCCCCTCCACATAGTCTAGTCACTTCCTTTGATTGGAATCGACTGACAGGATCTCGCCTTCCATCTTCTATGCCCTGCAAGGTCATAGTACAAGTTTGTAATATGATCGTATCTGGAACTATTATATATGAAGGTGCATCAGTGAGTATCATTTCCTCAACTGCTTGGCAAGTGCTCGGTTCACCACCACTTGTGCCTATTACAAAGAATCTGTTGGGCTTTAAAAAACAAACCAATCAACCATTACGGATCCTTCCTCAGTTACCTATCACTTTGGGAGGAAAAACCATTCACCTGAGCATGATGTTAGTCCCAGGACCTTTAGATTACAATCTACTTCCTGGGCGTGACTATGTTTGTCGCATGGGAGCTATTGTTTCAACACTCTTTTGAGTGATTTGTTTCCCACGTGAAAGCAGAATTGTCACCATTGACCATCTTTCATTTCCCAGTCCAAATATGGCTCCTAGTCAACCATCTTCCTTAAATGGTCCTTTTGTACCTATGGTATCATCCCCACCACGAATTATTTATGTGGCAACCAGTTCCATACCTACATCAATTGACGATCAATTCAGCGATGTTGTAGACCATGTACTGGGGGCGTTGGAACCGGAGTTCTCCTTCATGGCCTCTTATGGCTCATGATCGGGGAGCCAAAGGATAGTTTGTAGTCTTGTGTCAACCTTGTTAAAAGATGAAAGCAAGGATATGAGCATAGTTCCTTGTCTTGCCTCAAGCTCATTAAAAAATGAAACAAGTTCGAGTCTCTGATTAGATCTCATAATTCAACCTTCCATGCATCAACCTAATTGCGACAAGTCATTTGGTGAATGTAACAAAGCTAAGGGGGCATGTACCCTTATCTATTTTGAGACGAACCCAGCTGAAAGGATAGGTTTCCTTGTAGGTTATGTGATTGGAATTGCCAACCCACACCATTCACTTTTGTCCACTCTATGGATGAAGCCAAAAAAGTGTTTTGTCTACTCTGTAGACAAAACCATCCTACCATATGAATTTCCCTGTAAGTTAAGTGATAGGTCTAACACACCATTCACCTTTGTCTGCGTTGTTGATAAAGCCAAGGAAATGTTTTGTCTGCTCTGCAGACGAAACAATCTTGCATAACCACAGTAATTTCCATATGGTAACTGGAAACTTCCCTTTTCTCGATGCCTCGTTTCATGCAAACCATTTTTACACAACTGAAAAGTGACCAATTTCATTTTCTTAGCTTTTTAGTTTTTCTAGCTTTGTAGTTTGGTCGTTTCTAGCTTACATAAAAAGAAAGATGAGCAATGTTTCTGCATGGTTTAAGCTCATTAAAAAATAAACCCACCACTAAGCATATGTTACCCCAGAGTTCAAGCTCATTAATAAATGAACCCACCTTTGGTAATACCCTTTGTGATTGCCATTCTATCTGCCTTTGAAACCATGGTTGTGTTCTTTCCATCAGCTCCATCCATTTCGCCGATCATGCACTACCACTTGATTTTTTACCATTTTGATGAACATATGAGATGAGTGGCCTTGTTAGCCAACCTCTTCACACCACCATGTTTTGAGAAGTTCCAAGATTACCCGGAACTAGTTCCAAGATTACCTGGAACCCATTTTCTACCATAAATGCCACTCATTCCTCAAAAACTCAGTCTACTTTAAATTCTTTTCAGACTTGCTAAATATGAAAATATTGTCGAGCAATTGGCTTCTCCATCTCGTTAAAGTGATTGGAAGTGCCATCCCTCCTATATTTTAATCTTTTTGGGACCTGGGGGATTATCACACAAAAAGATTGAGTGCTTGTCTTTTTCGGCTTGCTAAAGTGATAAGAAAAGTCATCCCCTTTGTATTATTTTAATCTTTTTCTAACTCAAGGGATTATGATATGAAAAAGAACTACCGGAGTTTCCTTTTCATCCCTTTTAAAACTCTCTAAACATGAAAAGGACTAATTTATCCTTGTCGTTAAACTCGTTAAAACAATAGTGACAAACTTGTCCATCTAGACAAGAACGAGTTCAACTGTCCCTAGACTTGCTAAAACATAGCGACATAGCGACAGGTTTGCCCGAAGAGAAAATTATAGAACAAACACATGTTATCCTCCTCAAGCTTGACAAAAATAAAGAGGTACTGGTCAGCAATGACTAGGAAAAAAGGGAAGAAAACTTAAAGAATTTTATTGGTAGCAGGTCGCTCTTGAACATGAAACTTTCACTCCGTTACCATGATTGAGTCGAGTTGGGTTATTCTATTCACCAGTCATATCACCATTGGTCCTCCATACCATCCGCCTTTTAGGGTTAATGCTACCAATCCATCTCAGTGTTGCTAATATGTTGAAGAGAAGCCATTCAGAGAATTCACCACCCAGCTAATGCCTCATCCACTATGATACCTTCAACATCCATTTTTCATTACCACCATTCCTAAACCTTGTATCATTAGATCATTTCACCTCCAAAAAATCATTTGCTTCGTTTCATGTCGTAGATGTGGGATACATTAAGGCCCTCCTACGATAGGTCACTTCCTATCGACATCATCTCATTATCCAAGAAGTTGAGTTAGAAACAACCCTTTGAGTACTTTGAAGCTTGCATGCCTCAATGGCAAGTTTCTCACTTCTGGTGATAGGTTTACGTCAATGGCCTTCGACCTAAAGATTTTACATGGTGTTCAACATCAAATCATATATTCACATCAGGTGAATTGTGTTGTAGTACCTTGAGGATCATTACCATTATCGGTGATTCCTCTCACACCTATTAATAGCTCACATCATTGGCTGGTAATCAGGCGATGTATTTCCATGTTCGACTTCAAGACATCTTTTCACATGGATCGACTTGTACATCGAGCGAATATTAAACGAGTTTGAGTACCCTGGATCTAGTTTCATCCATCCGAGCTGTGATATATTCGGGAATATAAAAACATCAAATGTACATAGAAGCTTCACAGATGATCATCCAAGCTAAGGGATGATGACTCTACATACAAAGAATCACTAGTCAGCAACAACAGACGATTATCTGTCCTATGTACATGAAAATGAATTTATAGAGCTGAGGATGGGAATGCCCGCCTCAGCTAGATCATGAAATTAATATGATGATGATGTATTGTATTGTATCTTATATAGGTCACCTTCCAGTTCAAATACCTCGGATCCTCATGATAAAGCATTTCACTCAACATCAAAGATTTACGACCTCATGCTCTAGGGGGCAATTGTTATAGACATATTTGGGAACTTCAACCCCAATCATATATGTCAATAAGAGAAGGGCTCTTTAACCCCTAAAAGTGTTGTTTCATACACCAAAGGATCACGGTCAACTAATTACATCATTTCCCAGAAGTTCCACCTAAAAAACCATTCATAACTGGCCAAAACTGGACCATATTGACTACTCCACTGTTAAGGTGCGATGCATACTGGCTTCTACACTAGCCAGGTGCGATGCATACTGAAGAGGCCTTTTGTAGGGTACAATGAGTGAGAATGGACAAATGGCTAAGACAGTTTGCTAAGTAGATGCTCATGGAATCTTCTAGAAACTTCTCCTATGACACTTGCCTCTCTAAATTCGCCCAGGGATGAGTAAGAAATCAATGAAATCTCCAAGTGGAACCAAGAATTATGAGTGGAATGACACTAATAAAAAACCCAGAGCTGATTCACACCATTGCAAGACATCTATAAATGGATCCCTCATCTGAGAGATCTATAGGCTGGAATTTTTTAATTTGTAAGGAAGTGCCAATAGTTTGTCTTTGAGAAGAAGCACTGTATTGTTGGGTGATCTTGCTTTTCATGAGGTGAAGTGGGCTTTGATGCTGGGAGGATGATGATGGATCAGACAAATGGGTTGTCATTCTCCCTTTTATTTTAATAAACTTCTTTGACTTTTCCTCCACACAATTGTGTATTTGTGAATCTTGTTATTTGTCAATGCAATTGTATGTTCAATGTATTTCTGATTCTACATTGTTTATGATATTATATATCGAGATTATTTGATGGTGTTCTATTACTTTGTCTCTACAGGTATTCTCTAGAGTAGGACAAGTAGGAGAGGAGTTGCAAGTTCTATCAAGGGAGAGAGAAATCAAGCAAGGAGTCAAGTGAAAGATTCAGGTTGGTCCCATTTGCTTCTCTCTTATCTATTATACATAGAGGAAATCACAAATTGATTTGATTGTTTGTTTCTAAGATAGCTACCAATCTCAGTGGGACTAGTAATCGAAAAGACACTAGCTTTCCCAGAAACACTAATGACCCACATGTTTTCTATTTAAATGGGTGGTTGCGACATTATCCTGGGTGTTGAATGGATTTGAACACTAGTCCCTATCACAATGGATTTACAGGACTTATACATGAGCTTTAAGAAGAATGACCACATTCATAAATTAAGGGGACTCCATGCAAGTGCTCCTACTATCCTCATTTGATATCAAAGAGAGAAGTTTTTAAAAAGGGGCCATCATGGAGTAGTTTCCCATTCTAATGCCATCCAAGCTATTGAATCCACTACTCCTATTCATCTTCAAATGTAATAGGCCTTAGATCATCACCAGAGGGTCTTTGACAAACATAAATAGCTTCCACCTTCTAGGGGTGAACATTATCATATAATCCCTTTGGTCTTGAGGGCCCAACCACCTAATGTCTACCCATATCGATATCCTTTTTCCTAGGATAATGAAATTGAAAAAATCATCAAGGAACTCCCAAACGCTCGTGTTATTCATCTTGGAATCAATAATTATTCATATCCATTGGTTATGGTTATAAAGAAATATTGAGAATGGTGCATGTGTCCAGACTCTGGGGCCCTCAACAAGCTCACTATCAAGGACAAATTCTGTATTCTAGTTGTTGATGATATGCTTGATTAAATGCATAATTCTCAATTATTTACTAAGATATACCTTCGGTTGGGCTATCACCAAATACGCATGAAGGAAGTAGACATTCCCAAGACTACCTTTTCAACTCATGAAAACCATTATGAATTCTTGGTCATGTCATTTTCTCTTTGTAATTCTCCATCTATTTTTCAAAGCCTCATGAAACCCCTATTGAAACTATGTCTTCAAAATTTTGTCATGTTCTTCTTTGATGACATTCTCATATATAACATAACCTTGTATAAACATATTCATCATGTACACAAAATATTGCAAATAATCTAATATTATAAATTATTTATCAAATTATCCATGTTCTCTTTTGGCATGGAAGAAGTTGATTATTTGAGACACATTGTGGGTTGTGAAGGATTGAAGGTTGATCCAAAAATGATTCAGGGAATGGAAGATTGGCCCCAATCAAAAACCTTAAAGAGTTTGAAGGTATTCTTGGGTATCAGTGGCTACTATCACAAATTTGTCCACAATTATGGTCACTTTTTAGACCCCTCACTAATATTCTTAAGAAAAAATGATTTCTTTGGAATGATGCAGCTCAACAATCCTTCTTGGCTCTAAAATAGGCCATGTGCTCCACTCCCGTATCGGCCCTACCAGACTTCACCAAACATTTTATGATTGAATGTGATGCTTTCAGTACTAGTATTGGCTATGTATTAATGTAGTAAGGTATACCATTCGCTTTCACTAGCCAACAAATCAGTGACAAACATCAAGGTCAATCTACTTATGAGAACAAAATGATTGCCATATTACATGTAATAAAGACTTGGCGGCCATAATTGTTGGGTTGACGTATCCAAATACACATGGACCATCAAAGCCAAAAAAAAATTTTGGAGCAACACCTATCATCATGATAGAAAAATAAATGGCTTTCCAAAATTCTCAGATATGATTATGAAATAATTTACAATATAGGTTGTGATAATGTAGTATTTGATGCTTTATTGTAGCAATTTGAGGATGAGAGAACCCTAATATCAATCTCTCTACCCATACCATATTGAATTGAAGAGTCTTGCAAGGAAAGGTTCTCCCACACCTCTCTTTCCCAACTAATTAATAACTTGAGAGAAGATCCTAATTCCTCAACCAACTACACCTGGAAGGATGAGATTCTTCACTAAAAGGATCAAGTAGTTATATCACCGGAATCCACCCTCAAAACCCAAATCTTGGAAGAGTTCCACTCATCTCCAATTACAAAACATTCAGGCTTTCATAAGGCTTATCCTGATGCACATCATTCTTTCTTTGGATTGACATGAAAAGAGATATTCTTACTTTTGTAGCTAAATGTGATGTGTTCCAATGTTAGGAAACAAATTAGTTTTCGTGGTGTTTATCTACAAAGTTTCTAAATATTCTCATTTTTGCACTCTAGCACATCAATTTACCCCCACTTTGGAAACTCAAGTTTTCTTGGACCAAATGTTCAAACTACATGGCATGCCAACTTCCATTATGGTTGATCACGACCCCACTTTCACTAGAAAATTTTGTCAAGAAATGTTTAATCTATAGGGCACACAAATCCAACTAAGTACCGCCTATCATCTTGAAATCGATGGTTAAACAAAAGTAGTCAATAAATTGTTCAACACTTATATAAGGTGATTCACTTCAGAAAAGAAACATGAATGGGTACATTGGCTACCTTTAGCTGAATGGTGGTATAATAATAGCTATTATGAAGCCACCAAGATGAATCCATATGAGGCATTGCATTGCCAACTCCCAACTTCACTTATTTCTTATATCCTTGGATTTTATAAACTATAGGTAGTTTATCAACTCCTACAAAACCATGCCACCATGATAGCTCCTCTCAATGATAATGTACATCAACCTCAGAACCAAATGAAAGAATAGGAAAACCAACATTGTTTTGATCATGCATCTCAATAAGGGGATCAATTATTCCTCCGACTCCAACCATATAAGAAAATACCTCTCAAAGAAAAGGGTTACCAAAAAGTACCACCAAAATTGTATGGACCTTATTAGATACTTTAGTGCATAGGAGCAATCACCTATAAACTAGGCTTGCCACCTACTTCAAAAATCCATTTGGTCTTCCATGTATCATGCCTCAAGAATGTGTTGGGGAACAATTGAACGGTCGAAACAAGTCTACTAGCATTGGATGAGGAAGGCTCAATTTGGCTATGACCAGAATATGCTCTTGATATTCATGAAAGACATTTCTCTGAGCACACAATCAAGGAGGTCTTCATCAAGTGGAAAGACACATCTTCAAAAGATGTGATGTGGGAACCAACCATTATTCTTCCCCAGTTCCCAGAGCTTCATCCTTGTGGAAAACGTTACTTTTGATGGGGGAGGGCATGTTAGGGTCCAACCATAACACCTTTGTTTATGAAATAAACCCAATGGGCCAAGTTAGAGTCATAGTTAGTTAGAAAGTCAGGAAAGCACACGTTAAGAATTGTAAGTGGTTGACCCACATTGGAGAAAAGGTAACAATGCTAGTTGTAAGTGGGCCAATAAATAAAGTGGTTAACCTGTGTTATTCAAGTGATCACTAGCAGTTAGGGTTTTGGATTTCATTTAGCTACAAGTAATGCTAGTTAGTAAGCGAAATATGATTGAGTCTTACTATAATTGAGCTCTGCTCTGGTGGAGGTTTCCCCCTCGAAGAGGAAATTAAACATTGAATAATAAAGTACTTTGTAGTTTCTCTCATTTCATGTGACAGTTCTACGTTTTGGACTATATTTCTTCATATTTCAGGTATTTTGGATTTTTCACAGGTCAAGAGCATAAAACCAAGCCTGAGAATTTTGTTAAAATGGTGACCTTAGGTTATATCTTAAAGGTGGCCGATATTAGAAATTTCCTTTAGCCACTCTTTTCTTAAGTATAAAATCATCTAACTTAGGACATTGACTAATATAAATTAATTCATTGTTTGGACCAGTGATCAACAAGGATAAAATTACCTATTTATACCTCTAGCTCCCTTCACATGGTCTAATTCCAAAGATTTCCCACTCCATAAACTCTTACAACTATCTCAATCTACCAACCCTCTCCCATCACATTGCACAACCAAAGGAATGGAATTGCTATCTCTTTCACGTAGTCCCTCAGGTTATCCCACTTCCCTCCAAGGCTCTAACATTAACTAGCTAAGAAATATCACTACTAGGGACTACAAGGGTTATCAACTGTAATTAATTTTATTCAATGAAAATCATTTCCCTCTCACATTGTCATAATTTTCACATAGTTTCATGACAACTATTTCCATAATTTTATTATAACATTAATAGAACAACCTATGATTTGAGAGAAAAATATCAAGGAAGAATGCAATTTGAAATCTGTTTTGCATGCTCAAAAATCATGGATTATATTTTCTTTCATGGGAGATATCATGTGCTTCCATAAGAAGTACATGTCTCTCTCTTCACCACAAATTCCAAAGCTCCAAGGTTAATAAGACTTAGGATAACCATAAGCATGGTTTAATAAGACTAAGGTTAAAGAACCAATTGGAGTAATTAAATGATAAGATATTTTTCCCTTCAGCTTAAGCCCCCTTTCTTTCCCTTCTTCTGGGTTCATATTCCCCCCCATTATTTTTCCTTTCTCCTTCTACAATATGTGTTGTATTTTGATTATGATTCAATGTACCACTTTACATATTCCATTGTTCATCATTTTAGCCATTTTTCGTGTAAACATATACATTATTGTTCTAGGGATCAAACTAGAGGTATTACGTAGATATCATTGTCACCCAACTCCACTTGCATGTCTTCTTTTTCTCTTGAAACATCTTGGATATCTCACAGTTGAATGGCATGTTGTTTGATCCTCCACTATGCTCATGTTCATCAACAATAAAGTGGTATTGGTTGAGAAACAATAAATTGTTGAGAAGGATATCTCTAGCTTAGATGCCAACTCATCAACTACAGATTTAGTACTCATGTCAATCTACTTTTGCAGTTGCTTTCCTTTTTTGGATTTTGGCTTTCGTAATGTCCCTTATTACAACATTTGAAGCATGTCACATGAACCATAGCCTCCTCCTCAAAATGAGATGAAAAAACCTCTTTTTCCTTGGTCTTCTTGGTTCTTCCTTTAGTCATCCTCCCAATGAGTCTAATATTCTCGGTCTCTTCCACCTTGACTCACAAATTATCCTCCTGGACAAAGTCATCATGGAATCTTTAAAAAGTGGACAACTTCATGCATGCACATTTTCCCTGCACAAAGGTAAGTCAAGATATTGAGAATCCATTTAGAATTATCTGAACCAACTCATCTTCATAAACCTTGTTTTCTATGTTTGTAGGTTAATCTCTCAACTTGGTGATATCCATTGGATAGCTTTCCATGGTATTATTATTTCTCATTTGGTTACAAATGAGATTTTTCTCTGAAAGCATCTCATGGGATATGTTTACACTTTGATACAAAGTGTGTCAGGCATGATAAATATTCTTCCCTATCATCTTCTATGTGATGTGAGGGATCACGTGGTCCTTGAATTAATCAATGAAAATTTTCTTCTTTTTCCACCTTTTTATTGTGCTCAACCAACTCAATGGATGGGAATCTCGCCCTCAAACCTCACACAGGTCCAAGTGCATATCTTGGTAGAAAATCAACTTAAACCACTAAAACAAGGGAATTAGACACACTAAAAGCTTCTGATAGCTCTGTTTCGCAGAAAATAGTCCCATCCATACAACAATTTGCTTAGATATTTCATATGCACATCACTGATACCATGTTAGTATATACTCAAAGGTTGAATTTTACATCTCCTAGAACTTGAAAGTTTAGATTGCATCTATCAAAAATTTAGATGAGTATATACTAATATACTGTAAGGAAATCTTTAGGAGTGCCAAGACTGCATTTCATGATGTAATTTAACACAACAGATTAATAATGTCTACTCAACATAAGATCTGCAATTTGAAAATTATGACAACAACCTATATCAGCCAAATAGGGCCCAATATACATCATGCAATAATCTGAAATATTTTGGATGGAAAGGATAGGCTCCAAAAACAATCACATGGTTTTTGTATTACTCAAAAAATAAATTATATAGCAACTTGACATCATTCTCAAGCTCTACAAGTCTTAAAGATACAACATAGGCAACTTTGTTATTAGAAATATTAGTGTGCCCTCTATCCTTTCATAAGCCAAAAGGAGGGGGTTACAAACTGGCCATTAATGAACTCAAGGAGTACATCATTCTTGGCTAACTAAATCCCTCAGAGAGTGTAAATCCTAAAGTAAATGCAACTACCTTCTCAACTATAAATGCTCCTTGGTAATTGTAGTCCTACTCAACAGTTGTAACTTGCAAGCATAAATGTGCCATAGAGGGATGTATGCCCCACACTGTTACAAGAGAAGATGCTCTTTGGTATGTGGCCTACCTCATGAATTCACAATAACCCCTACAAATACAAAATAGAAGGAAAGGGCCATAAGGTAAATCAAAATCATGAGGTCCAACCTTACAAGTGTTCTATCTCTCTCGAATTGGTGTTGTCATTTTCCAACATGGAAATGATATTCTGCTAAATCAAATCAAAATATCAAAAACAAGCAATTAGAAAGTAGATATAGGAATAGTTTTTTTCTATAAATTTATCTTCAATTATGCATGATGACAACCACAACCTTTGTAACATTTCTCTTACAAAAATCACTCTACATACCTCGAGTATATATATTACAAATGATAGGCTCGGTTAGCAACGTAGTTGGAAAAATAAAAAATTATAACTTCCTTGAATATAATCACATGTGGATAAACACATGTGACTCCATGTGATTATTCACATCTAGATAAATGCATGTGACTACATGTGATTATTCACATGTGGATAAATGCATGTGACTACATGTGATTAATCACCTGTAGATAAATTCATGTGACTACATATATAGAACCATGTTATGTATACCTAATGGACAAGTAAAAAATAGACACAATAGACACACATGTAAAAACACATGTCCTAATAATAGCCATCCCTCATTAGATTCTTAGCATGAAGACTGTCGCCTACCTTTTTTTCTTCATCTTTCTCCCAATGTGTCAAAATCTCTATTGGTGAATATGGATGAGTGAGTTATGCATTGAGGTGAAGATCGACAGTGGATAAGCCTTAGTTATAGTAAGAATTTACCAATATGGAAATCCTTTTAGTTTATAGGATTGAATTTTTCCTTTCATAGCTCAACATACCAAGCTCAGCATCCAATCCTGGATAATTATACTCGTAGCTGTAAAAACATTTCTCCCACAAAATAAATTTGGCTGAACTCCATCAGCTGGAAGCTTTTTTCCATGGAGTGGGAGGAAAGTGAAACTCGGCAGTGCACCATTTTTTAACATAAATCCATCAGTCTTATGGAATTTATTATTTCTGTTATCAATATCTTGTATTAGAGCCAACAAAAGGATGAAGACTTTAAAAGTAAAGTCTTTAGTAGTTTGGAAACCATGTTTGATGACATGTACAAGTGTCACCCTCAAAAAGGGCCTTTATGATAGTCTACGGAGCTATACAAAAAATGAAAACTTCGTCATCCACTAAACCATTAAAATTTAAAGGTTTCGAAAACTACTTGGATGAAATTGTGAATGACACTAACTCTATATTCGGATATTCTAATGTATTCTTAAGGAGGGTTTTATGTAGTGTTGTTTTTAGATACTGCAAATTATTGGAAAATATTTTGTATGCTCTATCGGAAGCACTAGAAAACCAAAGTTCTTTGATCGAAGAGTTCTTGTAAATTTTTTTCTAATAGTAAATTGGGTTATGTAGTGTCTATGCTACAACTTACAAGTGAATAACTATGTTTATCAAAACCCATTGACTATTTGGTTGTACTTCTATCTCTTCTTCGCAAGAGATCTTATATATAATATTTTTTCCCTCTTATATAGAAGTCAACGTATATCCATCTTTCATAGAATTTTATAGAAATCCAATATGCACTGTTGTTGTTGATTATTTGTTTTGACTTTCCACATTAGATTGAGTTCTATTGAGACTTTTATGGACAGTTTCACAAAAGTTTGGAGCTATATTTCAATTTATTTGTGGATTTTCTTGGCCATCACTCACAAAGGTATTTTGTAAATGCTAGAACCATGTTTAATTTGTCATATCCTCATTAGTACTCTATACAATAGATTAGACCATTGTTCTAACTATTATTCATTTTCTTATGTCGAAAAGATTTCCTCTTCTACCCCTAGGTGAGCCAAGTATGGGCTATTATATTTAATTAAATTGTAGGAAGAATGTGTGAGATGAATATTCATTAACTTAATAATGATCAAACTCAAACAAGTAAACTTGATGGTAGCTCAAGAAAGGTTCCACACTTTAATGCGTTGAAGGAGAATTGCATGCAGATTTCTTCATATCTAGTTTATTAGTTAGATTAGGATTTATATTCTATTTTTCTTAGTCATTATACACTAAGGTGATTTATAAATTCTAGGACCATGTTCAGTTTTTCATGTCAGTTTTGGTACTCTGTAGAATAATTTAGATTATTGTTCTAACTACTATTCTATCACTTCTATAAAAAGCGTTCCTTTTATGTCCACATGTGGGTTAAGTATGGACTCTTACATTTAAGTAAAATTTAATAATAATGCTTGAGATAAATGTACTTTAACTCTCACACTCACAACAATTGACGTCAGTGTAAGTGGATTTTTTTTTCATATTTGATGTCCAAGGAGAGTTGCTTGCATATTTCAACATTTCTACTATATTAGTGATGTAGCATATGTATCCATTTAAACACTAAGTGACCCAAAGCTCTTACAAATTCCAATGTCACATTATTGTGCTATAAATTCAGGTTAACATGAGGGGAGGGCTATTTGAACCCTCCACCTCTCCCAAGAATTAACAACACCTTTACCAATACACCTATTTTCAACATTGGGTTAGAAATCATTTCAGCTTTGCTCCTTGAAGAAATTAGTCAAAGATTTTTATCTAATAAAGACTTAGAGGGGTGTTTGTAGTTGAAAATTTAATTAATGTTTCCTAGGGAGCTCATAAAATTGACTTTTAAATCTGAAAATGTAGTTAGCATCATGCTCATAAGGTTAAAGGTGATTTGTTTTTCTATGATCTAGGTCCAACACTCTATGGGTTACATAGCAGGTCAATGTGGTTTTTTCTACACGTATAGTACTTGAAATTGGAACATATCTCAACCTTGAAACGTACAACAAGAGGAAACAGAGTAAAGATCTCTGTAATTATGAAGTATAGTAGCTATGTGAATAAAAAATGAAGAATGAAAAGACCATATAAAAAGGTAGGATTGGCTCAAGAAAAAAGAAGAACTAAAAGTCAACAAAAACGTAATCATACATAAGGATGGTAAGAGATATTTACAAGTTTCAAGATTGGGTATGTTCGAAAGTTTTGAATATTTGAAGGTTTCAATATTCATATATGAACCATATTAAGGAAACAAGGAAATGAGATGCATTATGGAAAACATAGGTATTAAATAGAGGATAAGAAAATAGAGAAAATTCCACTAGGTAACAAGAACAAGAAAAAGTGCATAGCTTCATAAATATCCAAGCATGAGTATTTTATTAAAATGGTGGCCTTGGGTTATAGTTTAAACTTTAAAGGTGGCAAATATTATAAAATTTTCTTTAACTACTCTTTTCTCAAGGGTAGTCATATGACATAGGACATAAAATAATATAAATTAATTAATTTTTTGGACCATGGAAAATTTTGTTTGAAACCCATTCTTAGTTATGTAATAATTAATCCCCTTGGCCTCTTGTAGGGACAAAAGGTTGGTGCATTCCTAAAGCACAATGGGAAAAGTGACATTTTCCTGTTGTATATTTCTCCCCAGTATTTGAGAGAAAAGGCCATGGACTTCCTCACCTATCCATTTCCTCACATACTCTTAATCATTAGATTCGATAAGAAAACATCCCTTGGACATATTTTTTCAAACAATTTGTAAACTTGTTAAAAATTTCACCCATATGCCTCACTTTTATTCCATGTAGTCCCACTTCGGCTATCAAACCTCTGTATATCTTCGTGAGAAACGTTTCCATTTTACAGATATGAAAGGGTTGCATAGGTAATGATCACACTAGCCAACGTGAAATAATTTATCCTGATGTCATATGCATGCATTTCATCGATACTTTTTGGGCCTTTGTAAGACAACCATTCTGAACACCTCATGTATTATCATCAATTGCCCAAAATCTTGAACACCTCTTGTCGAAATAGAAACCCATAGTTGTAAATTCTAGCAACCCTTCCTCAGTTGAATGTTGAAAATACCCTACAAAATCGAATATTGCTAAGCTCAAATAGATTGGGTCGAACTACTATCCCCTTTTTGTGAAGGAATATAGTGTAATTGACCCATGATATGCATGCTCCTATTTTGATAATGGTCAAGCAGATGGAAACCATTCGAAATTGTTTCCCATGTTCTCTGTAGGTGTGCTTTCACTCTAGCCCATGTAGGCTCAGTGGTGTAAATTGGCTTGGTACTACTTATGATGTCACCCATCACTCTTGCTAGTTGTCATCACTCACCCAAGATCCACATTTCATAACATAAGCATAATTCAATCACAATTGCACAAAATCATAAATAACGTAGGCACATTTAACCTAATGCACAAATAATAAACCATAAGATAATCCAACAAACACATAAGCGTGTAACAGTACCAACCATACCAATGTATTAATATGAAATGCATAACTTAAATTTAACACACAATATTAGTGCTATCAAATCACTAGAATATAAGTCCATGTGTAGATATAGCGTAACCAAATGTGCACATAAACAATTTTCAACACTTATCTTTACAAATTGTTTGATGACTAGGGACCAAAGGTATGAAGTGTGGATTATTTTGATATGTATGGATTGAGATGTTGAAATTTCCCATATGAGTGTCGAAGCATATTTTATGAGAAAATTGTGCTTTTACTTATGGATGCATTAGCACATAAAAAATGGGTGGAGTCAAATTCAACTTATGAGAATATTTTTCCAAAATAAATGCCCCTCACTCACAATTTCATAATGGATACTATTGGTTCTGATATGTCTCGCCTATCTAGCCACATTGTTGTAAGAATAGGTTAGTTCATATTCTCTCTTAGAGATATATAGAAAGGGAAAATTTGTCAAAATATATCAGAGTAGTCATCTTTATCAAACCTCCTTTTCAAAATCCCGAGTCAAGCTTGTTGACTAGCTTAGGAAAACAAAATTAAGCTTATTTCATCTTGATTGAACTTGACAATATTTGACTAGGTTTGGCCCAAAGTCAAACAAATCAAACATATTTAGAAAAAAACTTGGGAACTTTTATTTTAATGTTGGACATTAAGCATAAGTTGTAGCACAGAATTCCAATACCATACATAGAGGATTTATTCCAGAGGACAACAAAAAAGAGGCTAGGGTTTTCTTCCTTTTTGCTAAAGTAGTAAATGCCATTTTGTGAAGTGCAGAATCAATCATGATTGGTTATTTTGTTTTCTCTAATGTTTGAATACATGTGGAAACATGTTCAAATTAGTATATTTTGTTGTTGGTTTGTGTTTTTCTTATCATTTTTTATTTTACCCACTATAATCCTATTCTCTATGGATATTTTTGTGACTCCCTTAGCTCTCTTCTATAAATTTGGAGGGGGGATGAAGTGTATTTATGTGTTGCATGTATCCATGGAAGTGCATCTTGTAATTTTTCATTGTGTAGATCCTTTTTCTTTGAGATTCTTGTCTTCACACCCCTTTTCTAGTTGAAGTACTTATGGTAGGAGATAATTATCATTGAGAGGTAGAGTTTGCTTTCCTTTTATGCTTGCAATTGCATCTTTGGATACTTGTGGATGCCGAAGAGGATGCATGGAACATTAGAAGTGTAACTATTACTTTGGAATATACGTATTTACTTGTCTGAAAATAATGGTTGCATATAGTGGGCCAAACATGACCACTCTCCCATAGTTTTTACTCTTTATATATGTCACTTTACAAATATGTTTATAGATATGTGGAAATTTTCCACAATCTCCTGTAATACTTGCATAATTTCTTCTGTGAGTATTCACATTGTTGCTACTATGATCATATCAATAACGTTCATAAATATGCCATCCCATTAGCTATGTAGATTCCTTGTTCAAATTTCTTCCCACACTCTCCAAATTGGAAGAGAACTTGCTTTGAATGGAAATTGATAAGGCAGACACATCTTTTAATTGGAGCAAGTTTTTACTATGTGTATTTGGTGCTTCAAAAGAGATAATTTACATCTCCATTTTACATTTTTTTAGTTGATCTCCTACGTATAGCAAAGTGTGTTCCCATTAAAATTCTAGAAGTTGCAATCTTAAGATTTAATTGTTAAGGTTTTAGGCCATTAGGACTCTCCTCCCCTTTTTCCAAGGAAAATGAAGAATCACTTTGTTAGGTGGATTATGCTAGGCCTTATGTAAGTAAAAAAAAAGCATGTTTTGTATGGCCTTGGTTCATGGTTCTCTTTTAATGTACATTCTTTTAATAACAAAAAATAATATGATTGATTATATGTAGATAAACATTTCCTGATGCATTTGTTATAATATAATGGGAATATCATGAGTTGTGCAATATGTGTTTTAGTGTTGTAGGACTCATTGATAAATCACCAAGGCCAAGCCAAAATGAAAACTAGGCCTAAAAAATTGGTAGACTCACAATTTATACAAATTAGGAATATGCCCATTTTTTTAAGAAAGTTGCACAAGTAGGAGGCAAAATTTTGTTTTTAAAGTGACCTTCTGGGTCTCACGTTACCCATTTTTGTTTGCATATTCCATTTCCACGAGTGGGGACTTCACTTAACTATTCTAGTAGGGGGAAACATGGTGCTGATGCATGGAAAATATAATACCTTGAAGAAAAGAATTCATTTTAAAAATGTTAGCAAGATCTTTGTTGGTTTTTCTCTATAACTATTTTTTAAAGAAATTTGTATAGGTAGGAGGCAAAAATCTATTTTTAAAGTGACCTTTTGGGTCTCATTTTACCCATTTGTGTTTACATATTTCATTTCCATGGGTGATAACGTTTCCTCATTGATCAAATAGAGGGGAAACATAGTGATAATGCATGGAGAATATAGTTACTCGAAAAAGAAAAAGCATTTGAAAAATTCTAGCAAGATCTTTGTTGGCTTTTTTCTAAGATTTTCCTCAGTCAACAGCCTAAGATGATGTTCATGTCACTATCAATTTTTTAATCCAAGTCCTGCATTACTAGTTTCAATTTCTGTATATCATATAAGTAAAAACTTAATTTTATCCCTTTGGGATAACCATGTAATTCAATTTTTGTAATTTTTTTGGTTAATACAATGCAACTATTTTGTCCTTTTCAATTATTTTTTCATTTCCTTTTTATTTTCTCCAAATATAAATTGGAAGCAATGTTGCTTGTCTACTGGATTTCTATTTAATAGAGTTTGCTAGGAAAACCGGTGGCAAACTTATTTTCCTTTGAAATTCAATGTTTGTTGCTAGATTTCAATAATTCCAAACCTGATGTATTTCATTGTCATTGCTAGAAATATTGGTGTTTACAACTTGGGGACTCTAGATTTCCTTGTTATTTTCTAATATCTATATATATATATATATATTATATATATATATATATATATATATATATTTATATATTATATATATATCCATTTTGGTATATGTTTGTTGTTAATACAATGATTCACAGAGACTTTGGATGATTCTTCTTGGACCTATTATAATTAAATTTTGGTTATGCTTGGAAAGTAGTGAGGGTCAAACATGGAAGTGGCTAAACCCATCAATCTTTCCCTCACAACACATCAATGCACTAGCTAAAAATAATTCCCATATTCCTTGAAGAGATTGAAAGCTGACTAGATTACTCTGTGACTCATTTGGAGGTTGTTGAATTATCTTTCTACCATTTGTTTTTCTTTTTCTTTTGTTCTTTAATTTGCTTCTCTTTTTCTTTTTCTCCTTCGTAATATTTCCCAAGTACCGTCCTGAAAATATGGATTTCTCATTTCATGTTTATATATGCAAAAAATTGTTAATGACTCTTTTCAGAGTATAATTATGTAATGTATAAATTAATTTATTTATTTTTCATATTAAAGTGCAGGACTCACCAATTGAACACTTTGGATATGGAGTTCAATCTCCTTTCATACTTTGAGATTAACTTTGTTGGGTCATTAATATACCGTTATTATTCTCACTTTTGAACACTTATTCCACCAATTTCCACCATTCTTCATCACGTCATTTATCATAATTTATCATATAATTTTATTTTACAATGATTTATGCTCTTATGTAAAAATACTATTTATTCTCCTTTATTTCTAATAAATTGATGATTATGCATGATTTTATCAATGAAAGTTTAATAAATTGGTTATAACATTATTCACCATTTTTAGCCTCCAAGATAATTTCTAGATTGAAGATTTGATCATTAAAAGTGCCAACTCAGAAATGCGCTGGAATAAGAAGTGACAGTTTTGCGGTTGAGATTCTCAGCAAATGAAGATGAATCTGGAAAATCTAGAACATGGGTTTTGTCCAAAACGGACCAAATTAACTTTTTTGAAGAATGGTTTGCCCAAATTCAGCGTTTGTTGAGAGAAACATAGGGTTCTTTGAGCACAAATTTCTCAGATTTGTTGTGTGGCCATTTTCCAAATATCAGCTGCAAAGTTAAATTCCCCTTGCTCTTGTTGAAATATGGATGGAAATATATCTTCTTGTTGATCAATTGGTTGGAAACAATCTAATTTTGTAATAGAAATCATGTTGTAATTATCTCTGTTGTAACTTCTCTCTGATCTCTCTATTTAAATGAAAACAGAGATCAGAGATGGGGATGGATTCAAATGATGGAATCGAGGATGAATTAGAGATTCAGAATTGACGATGGTAAAGAGAATGGATAATGGCTGAGAGATGGAGAGATTTCTTGTGTAATCCACTGTGACTCTACCTCGATATTTTAATATAAATCTCGTTGCCATTCCATCTTTGATCCAGAAGTAACCCAGTAGCATCTGCTGGCGGCTAAGGGCCCAACCTCTGGTGGATTGTGCTACTACTATATATTATCTCTTTGGTTTATGTGTGATTTTCATTATAAACATTATTTAGTAATCTGGTATGTTCTATTATTTTACATCACGGTTCTATTACATCTGATTTATTTTCAATTGAGTAGTATGATTCTCTATGACAGGAATGCCATATTGATTTGCCTTGACTTGGTAACACATTGTTGTTCTTTTAATCATTGATATAATGTTGCTGGTCCTTACATAATGTATCATTGTTCAATTATAGTGTATCCATGTTGTAACACTCTTTAATTGGTATTACTAAATTCATCTTAGAGACTATATTTCCTTGTGATTGCTAAATCTATGAACGTTGTTGTTCCATTCCAAAATATAGTCGTATTCTTTATAACTAAGACTGGTAATCAGATTACCAAGATCAGATTACTATTAAGGTGTGCCATGTGTTAAGCCATTGTGTATTTATATTTGACTTTCCAACGTTGTTTCATATTCTATCATTAATCAACGTTGTTCTATTTCTCTGTGTTGTCCGATTTATTCTTAGAGTAAAGATTGCTATTAATTTGGCTTTGTTATTGTTCATTTCCATTAATTAGAGTTTGCTATTCAGATTCCTTTAATTACAGTTTGCTGCCCATTTACCTTGTTGTTCATTTCTGTTGATTAATTGCTAGAGTTTGCTTTCAAAGAGTTTTCCTAGTTTACTTTCAATAGTAGCTTTAGTTCAATTTTGATTTCCTTTTAATTGCTTTAAAGCAGGACTCTCAACTGTAGAGAACATTGGTTATTGCTTCCTCGTTCCCAGATTGATTGTCTTGTTTCGGTTTGATTTCAATTGCATCAATCTCTAGAGGAATGAGTTATTTCTATTGTATCCTCAATTGATGTTTGCTGAGTGAATAGTTGGATTTCAGAGCATTTGAGTTTATGTTATTATTAGATTTCTTTTTCAAGCATTCATTTACTTTTGGATTTTAAGCACTATACTGCAAAACATTACTCTTGAGTAAATAGCCGCCTCAGACTGAGTACACTCTTGAAATTAAAAGTCGTCCCTGGGTTGATAATTAATGTGAAGGTATTTAGGAGTTAAAAAGGCACCTTTTTATCACTCCACATTTTGGCACCGTTGCCGGGGAGAGTGTAGCCATTTCTAAACAGTAAGGTGAATCTGATGAGTGCCTACTAGGAGAGAATTAGGTATTAAAAACGGAAGGTAAGAACCTGTGTACGTAGCATGTAACAGCCCTGCTCCCCCACCTACTTTCAGGCAGATTTGTTAATTTTTTTTGGGTAGAAATAGATGTTTTAATTTTTGTGTGAATGACTAGAAAAAAAATAGAAATTTTGAAAAACAAATCTCATGATTTCTCTCAAGTGGTGACGTAAGCACCACCCATTTCACTAACCGATTGACAGGAACATTTGAAGAAGGAGCCTTGAAGAAACACATGAAGAACATCTTCTATTATGGTAAGAAATGGATCACATTTTTACTTTTGAATTTCCTATCAAAGATCTAGGAGGAGTGACACAAATGCACATAATTGCCCCAT
The DNA here is from genome assembly GCA_000404065.3 of Pinus taeda. Taxonomy (NCBI): domain Eukaryota; kingdom Viridiplantae; phylum Streptophyta; class Pinopsida; order Pinales; family Pinaceae; genus Pinus; species Pinus taeda. The sequence goes on along the minus strand of APFE031476337.1, from coordinate 15,131 downwards.
TGTCTCTACCAAATTTTCATGGCTTGACAAATGAAGATCCAGATACATTCTTATTTGAGTTCATAATACTTTGTAGAGGATATGATTATTGTATTGACGATCAAAGGTTGCAAGTGTTTCCTCTTACTCTAAAAAGAGCAGCTCTCCGATGGTTCATGAGCCTTGGTGGGAACTGCATCCAAACATGGGAGGACATGAAGAACATATTCTTGAAGAAGTACCAAGACTATTGCAAGGCCAATGAAAATATTTTCGATATGTTACAAGGGGAAGATGAAAGCTTGGAGGACTATGTAGATCGATTTCATTACAACCTTCAAAAATCAAAATATAAGCATTTGGAAAAAGTGATCTTAAAAACACTCCTTAAAGGAATCAAAGATGAATTTTTAAAACCCTTAAATCTGATAGGAAAAGGTGATGTTTTTTAGTTATCATATGATGATATTTGTAAGTTGTGCATAAGGTATTCAAGAGGAATCTCCAAGGCTGGTAAGAATTTTAGAGATGTTTGTTCTTTCTTTTCCAAATATGCTAGAAGAATAGGAGACATAAGAGCTGAAATCAATGCTTTATTTGAAAATTTTAAAGTTGATTTTGTTAGCTCTCTAAATGCAAAATTGGATGTTTTGCAAGTTCATAAAAATCAAGAATTTGATGAAGTGTTTTTCACTCATGACCAAAAGGAGCATCCCATAGATACTCACTCTTCCTTATCTAGGATGTAAGTAGCATATCAAAGAGATAAGGAAGCTACAACAAGGTCAACAGGTATGGTTCAAAACACTTCTTCTCCATTCTATTACTTGCATAATCCATTATGGAATATTCACATATTAGAGTAGCCATGCGAATCGCAATATAACCACCACCAATCTTGTCTACAAGTTTGGCACAGTTCACCTTATGATTGCATGACTACTCTCCCTCATCTTGTAGCACAAGCACATTCTCCATATTCTCCACCAGCTCCTCCACAACATCCTGCTTGCATATCAAATTCATCCACTCAACCCAACCAACCACATCATCACAATGCTCCATTCCTTACACATTTTCCTGCTCAACTAATTCCACACCCTCACCATAATAAACCTGTACAACATGCTTACAGTGTTGAACTGCCAAATTTACCCACCCTTTCCAGCCATTCTATCTCACATGTGCCATTAGAGAAAACTTACAATGAGATTCAAAATGTTTCAAATTCAAAAATTGTAGAAGCTATGGAAGAAAATGAGGTTTCTTTTAGGTTGCACCAACAAACCATTTTAAAAGCTCAAGAACTTCATGGTATGATGGGAAATCAAGAAAGTAACGGATATATTGAAGATTTGTTTCACTCCATCATGTGTTGGCATCATCACTCTATGCTTCAACAATTTTTTATACCATTTTTTCAAGGGAAGTTGGCTTCTCATACCCTAATTTTCATTAATATGCATTTATCAAATTTGGGTATGTGTATATGTGAAACCTTATTTCGAAAATGGCTTCACTGGAAGTACTCATATACATAGTCATATTCATTTTTCAAATCAAAATAGGTTAGTGTAGAAAATAAAATAAATAAGGGAATAAATAAATACATTTTGTTTTTTTATGTAAAACTAGTTAATTTTTTGTTGCAACATGCTATGCAAATCAACAATGGTGTTAATATTTTAATTGATTTGTGTATGTAGATGAATTATAATGGAAATAATAGTTCTATAAACACTCATATTCACTTTTATCACCAATTTGAAAAAATGCTTCAATATCATATTTTTTGGCTTATGGGCTTGATGGAATTTCTGCAAAAATAGTTGGGACATTCATGTTTTGAGGGACCAAAAGGGAATATTTTTAAAACCTGTTTCTATCCTAAGTATCCCTTGATTTCTAATTTCCAACCCAATTTTAATCACTCAATTTGTATTTGAAACGAAAAAGTTCGAACCAAAACATTGGCAAGGTGTCTAGTGGGCAGCTTAGGAACAGAGTTGGGACAATCCGTTTTTGGAGGCCTAAATGAATGAATTTTTAAAACCTATTTATATGGTAGATTATTCTATGAATCTAGTTTAAAATTCAATTAAAATCACTCATTTTTGATATCGTATAGGGAATTTATGATCAAAATACTGACTGCCTATCGTAAATCAGCACCCTTAAAACTATGTCTTTCCGGTTGTTCCTTATAGTATTTGACCTATCAATTCTTCTTGTGTTTAAAACCTATTTCTATTGGAGATAAATAAATTTATTTTATTTTATTTCCAATTTGAATCATTCGAATCCGACATCAAACGAAAAATTTATGCTTGAAGTATCAACTATTGGTCTAAGCTGGGTAATCGAAAATTACTTTGTTATGCAGGTTTTTCTAACTAAAATTGAAATATCATATCATTGAATTTTTAAACCCTATTGTTATTGGATATAAACGTTTGAATTAGCTCTCATTTGGCTTTCGAATCACTCAATTTGGACAAAAAAAAAAACGCTGTGATCAAAACGCTGCAGGTTAGCATGATTGGCCACTACTCTCCCGCAAGTGACAAATAAATTTTACTTTTTTATTTTCTAAGTGGATTTGTTCTATAGAGTAACTACTTGTTAGTTTTTTGCATAATTCTTTGATTAGAGGAGCCGTGCACCTCTCTTTCTCCATGATTTAATGTTTTATTGCAGGTAGACATTCGTTTTTTGTAGGTCCTAGGAGAAAAAGAATGTCAATTTGTGGATGAGTGATTCTTGAAAAAAAATAAATTTAAATAATGGAATTTCATCCAACTCATTATCCAACAGATTCATAATAGAAGAAATGAAGAATTGATTTCCATTTGAAGATTTATGTCACGTCTTTGCTGCCAAAACATTTTTCGAATAGATCATTTTTTTGACATAACATCATAGTTGTTGTAACTTAATTTATTTATTTACATACTTTTTTTTGTTGTTTCTTTTCTAATTTCTCTTATATTTTGTGTTTCAGGTGTTGTTTCATTCAAAGTGTAACTCGTCCTCAACATCAATGCTGTGAACAACTAATTTATTTTTTGCATGCTTACATTTTATGATTGTCCATTTTGCTGTTCCTTTTCCACGTTTTGTTCCTTTTCAAAATGGAACAATACTTCTGCATTTTCACGTTTTGTTGTTCCTTTTCGAAATGGAACAACTACTATTCCTTTTCAAATGGAACAACACTTCTGCACTTTCACATTTTGCTGTTCTTTTTCGAATGGAACAACACTTCTGCATTTTCACATTTTGATGTTCCTTTTTGAAATGGAACATCTGTTGTTCCTTTTCGAATGGAATAGTACTTCTGCACTTTCACGTTTTGCTTTTCATTTTCGAAATGGAACAACACTTCTGCACTTTCACGTTTTGTTGTTCCTTTTCAGAATGGAACAACACTTCTGTACTTTCACGTTTTGTTGTTTCTTTCCGAAATGGAACAACACTTCTGCACCTTCACATTTTGTTGTTCCTTTTCGAATGAAACAACACTTCTGCACTTTCACATTTTGTTGTTCGTTTCCAAATAGAACAACACTTCTACACTTTCACGTTTTCTTGTTCCTTTCCAAATGGAATAGCACTTCTGCACTTTCACGATTTGCTATTCCTTTCCGAATCAAACAACACTTCTGGACTTTCAAGTTTGTTGTTTATTTTTAAAAAGCAACATCACTTCTGCACTTTGTTGTTCCTTTTCAAAAAAAAAAAAACAACACCTTCAAAATTTTGTTGTTCCTTTTCAAAAGAACATCATTTTCGCATTTCTTGTTGTTTCTCTTAGAGAACAACACCTTTTCACATGCATTTTTTCATTGTTCCCTAAAGGGAACAACATTTTTTCGTGTGTATTTTTGCCTTTTGGTGTGCATTTCCTTCGCTGTTCCCTACAAAGAACAACACTTTTTGAGTGTTTTTGTTGTTCCTTAAAAAAAAAGAAACACTTTGGGAGTATTTTCGACAGCAACCCTTCCTTCCTCTTGTGGGATTATTCCTAGTTTATCTCAACCACATTTTATTGATTCCCTTTCATGGTATGAAGTACACTATTTTAATGAGGACGAGAATTATAGATTCTATTGAAGCGAGTTATTATCATTTATGTTATGATCTTTAATAGGATAGCTCATTGATGATAGTTTATTTTCAAAAAGGACACAATTATTTATATATTACTTTACTGCATTGTTTTCTACTATACATGATATTGATTGATCATCTTAATACCATGCTGGTTTCACCCTTCTTGGTTATAATCTTCTTTGCCTATAATAAATGAGATTATGGGTATATTTTTTTCTATTGACATGTTCAACTTCTTCCACCATCCCTGCTCTTAAGGAGTACTGAGCCTCCCTCTTTTTATCATAAAAATGTGTAATAACAACAAAATTTTGTTCGCAGATGGAGGATAAGGAGTCTCACTAGAAGCCAACCTACCATGTTCATAAGGCTGTAACAAAGTGACATTCCCATTATGGCCATCACACAAGGGTGATGATCCATTAGGTAGCCAAATTATCCTTGGAACAAGAGGTCTCATCATGAGCCGGCCTGATCACTTTTGCTACATCCCAGTGAATGGCAGTGTGGTTATCTGGTTACCACACCAGAACACTGATCTCTTCTGTAGAACAACACTAGAACTCTCCACTCATAAATTGAAGATCCTGGCTCATATGGGTTAAAAATCAATCCTACCGAGTCTATGGACACCTGCTGGCAGCAAAGGCTCTGCTTATGGTATTGAAGTTATATCTTATCATCAATTATTACTATAATACCCTTTTTCTTATTCTTCCTTTTTATCACGGAAGTTATTTCCTTCATTTTCCCTGTTTTGAACCTTTATAAATGAAAAAATATTTTCTGATCAATCGCTTCCTTTTCAGCTAAGAATATAGTGAGTAAAGCATCTTTTTGGCACATTGTTGTTCTTTTTTTTTTCACATAACTTATCATCAATCCAAAGTATCTTATCTTTTATTCATAACTATCTTTACACACTATGGTCTCATTATAACCATAACTCTCGTTATCATTGATATGTGTACTTTGCTTTATTTACTGCAATATTGTTCATTCCCTTGCCTTGCTCTTAGCACAACACCTTTCATATGTTGTATGGTCATGGAATACCTTTTCCAATTCGAGGGGGGAATGTATGCATTATGGGCTAGCATGCGATATGATTACTGTACTCTCCCATAACTTGTTGATTTGACAAAATATTACTATTACCTGTATACACAAGTTTTTTTGATTGAAATTTTTGCATACATCTTAATTTGTTGCTATTCAAAACTAACACTCTGGATTCAAGAACATTGTATGCCAAATAATGCTTTGTTTAGAGGAAAACAACAAGTATGGGCAGAATTCTATTCGTAGCATGACCACACTATTGCACTTAACAGAAGAGGCTCGCGAATGTGAACAATTTTTCAGACATGATGTGCTTGCCTGGATTCCACCTGTTGCATCACTTTCAGTACCAACTCTTCCTACATCAGCTTCAACAGATGACAGTACATATATGTCATTTCATATTTTTCTTTTTAGAAGTAAAACTTGAGGTAAAATAGCATAATTTTCTAATTTATTACGAGTTTAGGAGAGTTTAATGAAAACCCATTTTGAGCATTATTTATCATCCTTCATTCCACATATTTACCACTTCCCACATTTTTCAGCGGCACATCATCTTTCGGTTTGGGGGAGTGTTGCTTTCATTCATTTCTTTCTTATGACCATGTCATTCATATTCTTTATCATCCATTGTTATTCTTATTCATTCTCAACACCTCCCTTATTCCATGTTGTTTTACACCAAGCCTTGAATTCAACAGCTGGTCGCAACCACCTCTATTTGTTTTCTAGCATTGCATGAGGATATGCCAATTTTTCAGAGGGAGGAAGGAATTGCTATGCATGATGGATGTTTTCTATTTTATTTCTCATTTAAGGCATACAATTTCATTTTTAAACAGTGGAGAAATTGATTTGCATAATATTTAAAAAAAAAACTATGAACTCAATTCTTTTGATCTCTGGAAAACACAAAAATATTATTGAAATACACATACCCAGATAATTTTAAGATAAATTGGTTCATAAAATTTCGGAAATCATGCACTCTCACCTACAGCCATTTTGTTTATATCTCATGATCCTTGCATCAAAAAGATCTGATTTATGGATCATAGAGGCATTCATATATGACAAATCTACTTGCAACATTTCAACAAAATCTGGTTTGTAGTTTTTGGGAAAATGGTTAATGAAGGTTGATGTCACTTATATCATATTTTGTTGCAGCTTCATATGCACATAGTTTGAACGTCAATGCAAAAATTTTTATGCCTTCATCGAGAGTGCTAAAAGTGAATATTAATTAATTAAGGAAGAATTCATTTGTTTTATCCATTTCATGAGCTGGGATGAACAAATTTTTTATTGCTTCGTTAATACATGGGTTTTGGCTCTGGGTTGCATGAGGACATGCAACATACTGAATGTGGGGGTATGTTGGGTCGTTAATATACCATTATTACTGTCACTTTTGAATGCTTATTCCACCCATTTCTACCATTCTTTATCACTTAATTTAACATAATTTATCATATAATTCTATTTTACAATGATTTATGCTCTTATGTAAAAATATTAACTATTCTCCTTTAATTCTAATAAATTGATTATTATGCATGATTTTATCAATGAAAGTTTAATAAATTTGTTACAACATTATTCACCATTTCTAGCCACCAAGATAATTTCCAGATTAAAGATTTTATCATTAAAAGTGCCAACCCAGAAATGCACTGAATAAGAAGTGACAATTTTGCAGTTGAGAGTCTGAGCAAATGAAGATGAATCTGGAAAATATAGAACATGGGTTTTGTGCAGAACGGACCAAGTTAATTTTAATGAAGAATGGTTTGCCCAAGTTTAGCTTGTATTGAAAGAAACATAGGGTTCTTTGAGCACGATTTTCTCATATTCGTTGTGTGGTTGTTTTCCAAATCTCAGCTGCAAAGCCAAATTTGCCTTGCTCTTGTTGAAAGATGGATGGAAATATATCTTCTTGTTGATCAATTGGTTGGAAACAATCTAATTTTGTAATATAAATCATGTTGTAATTATCTTTGTTGTAACTTCTCTCTGATCTCTCTATTTAAATGAAAACGGAGATCGGAGATGGAGATGGATTCGAATGATGGAATTGAGGATGAATTAGAGATTCAGAATTGAGGATAGCAGAGAGAATGGATAATGGTTGAGAGATGGAGAGATTTCTTGTTGTAATCCATTGTAACTCTGCTTTGATATTTTAATATAAATCGGGTTTCCATTCCATCTTTGATCCTAAAGTAACCTAGCAGCATCCGCTGGCGGCTAAGGGCCCAGCCTTTGGTGGATTCTGCTGTTGTTGTATATTATCTCTTTGGTTTATGCATGGTTTTCATTGTCAACTTTATTTGGTAATCTGGTATGTTCTATTATTTTACATCACGGTTCTGTTATATCTGATTTATGTTCAATTGAGTAATACCGTTCTCTATGACAGGAATGTCGTATTGATTCATCTTGACTTGGTAATGCATTGTTGTTCTTTTAACCATTGATATAACATTGCTGGTCCTTAAAGAATGTATTGTTGTTCAATTACAGTGTATCCATGTTGTAACACTCTTTAATTGGTATTACTGAATTCATATTAGAGACTATATTTCCTTACGATTGCTAAATCTATGAATGTTGTTGTTGCATTCCAAAATACAGTCGTATTCTTTATAACTAAGACTCATAATCGAATTACCAAGATCATATTACTATTAAGGTGGCTGTGTGTTAAGTCATTGTGTGTTTATATTTGACTTTCCAGCGTTGTTTCATATTTTATCATTAATCAACGATGTTCTATTTCTATTTGCTGTCCGATTTATTCTTAGAGTAAAGATTGCTATTAATTTGGCTTTGCTATTGTTCATTTCCATTAATTAGAGTTTACTATTCAGATTCCTTTAATTATAGTTTGCTACCCATTTACCTTGTTGTTCATTTCTATTGATTAATTGCAAGAGTTTGCTTTCAAAGAGTTTTCCTAGTTTACTTTCAATAGTAGCTTTAGTTCAATTTCAATTTCCTTTTAATTGCTTTAAAGTAGGATTGTCAATTGTAGAGAACATTGGTTATTGCTTCCTCGTTCCCAAATTTATTGTCTTGTTCCAGTTTGATTTCAATTGCATCAATCTCTAGAGGAATGAGTTATTGCTATTGTATCCTCAATTGATGGTTGTTGAGTGAATAGTTGGATTTCAGAGCATTTGAGTTTATGTTATTGTTAGATTTATTTTTCAAGCATTCATTTACTTTTGTATTTTAAGCACTATACTGCAAAACCTTACTCTCGAGAAAATAGCCGCCTCAGACTGAGTACACTCTTCAAATAAAAAGTCGTCCCTGGGTTGATAATTAATGTGAAGGTATTTAGGAGTTAAAAAGACACCTTTGTATCGCTCCACAAACTTAATAATGATCTTATTTGTTGGTGCTAAATATTTCCTCGTGATGAATAGGTTCTACAAGGACTTAGTTATAATAGTTGAACCATTACCACAACATCGAGGAGATACAACAAGCACAATTTTTTTTGCTCAGAGAATGAGCCATAAGATTAGTGTATTTTTGTATGTCATTGGTTTTTCAAGCATATAATATAAACTGCATTGTTTACTAGTAATATCTACTAATGCTAAAGTAGAGAATCAAATGAAGTTGAAGATGATTCCATTTAAAATTAAAAGCTTCGATCCCATGGGAGTGTGGTCTAGAGGCAAGAAATGAGGTGATTGGGCTTTGTATTTGCATGGATACTTGGGTTCAAAACCCCCCAAATGTATTTTTGTAGTGTAGCTCTTTTGCATTGAGGTTCTTGTCCTCACACCCCTTTGCTAGTTGAAGTAATTGTGGGAGGACATAGTTATTATTGAGAGGTAGAGAGTCATCTCGTTGTGTCCATGCAATTTCATGTTTTTATACTCATGATTGGCATGGATTTATAAATTTTTGAATGCCCCTTCTGTTAGTGTCAGTCTTTGCAGCCTTCCTCCAGTGATCAAACATGCTCTTACAAAATGATTTTAAGGTGTCAAGGTCAAATTTTATCATTTCAGTGAGTCTTCAAGCAAAATTTGGTCACTAGGTATTAGGTCTAGGGTTTGCTTTTACTCCTTTCAAAGTTGTCCAAATGTCGGTCCATGTCACCATTCAGCTGAGTGTACCATCATTTAGAGGGCTGTCATCATCATGTCAAGATCCACTGGGTCATTTTACACCTTGTTCATGCTTCAGTTGCGCCTAGGTAAAGTTCATTTCCCTCTCCTAGGGTTTTTAAGGTAATTTCTCTTGGATGGTCAAATCATTAGAAAAAAATGTATCTGGATGTTCATACACCTTCCCCTATCCTTAATGTACCTTATTAAACATTTTCCATCACTGAGATCCTCTGAATTCCTCATTTTCGTACAAACCCTAGTTTCTTGCTACAAACCCTATTTTCTAGGCTAGGGCATGTGTTTAGCCCTTTTGGACCCCTTTCCCTCACTCAATATTTGAAATTCCACTTTCCCTGTCTTCCTCGCATCCCTCCCTACTTCTCCAAATTTCCTCAAGAATTTAGAATTCCCCTATCCCCTTCATTTTGCTTCATTTCGATAAGTCCCCTATTTCACACATCGGGATAAGTTTTACTCCAATGATTTTTCTGAGCAATAAAAGATGAAGTTGAAACAAATGAGAGATGTTTTTTACTAAAATAGACCAGGGAAGAAAAACATCCTTACCTTGTTGTAATCAAGGATCTAAGAGATCCTAAACAGATTCTAGCTACTGGTATTGCTGATGATTCCACAAGGTTGTACAAGTTTCACAACTTTGGGTCATCAAATCTTCCTTCAGTATTTGTTGCTCATAATGATGAAGTGAGCAAACTTTGGCATGAGCGATTTGGTCACTTAAACTATCGCTCCCTTCAGCATCTATGTAAATAAAATATGGTGGCAGGTCTTCCTATGGTATCTTGCAGAGATGGTGTTTGTTCCGGATGTGTACTCGGAAAACATCATCGGGACAGTTTTGAAAAACGTGCCTCTTGGCACGCCTCAGCCCCTTTACAGCTTGTGCACAGTGATTTATGTGGTCCACTTAGTTGTTTCATTCTCTGGCTACAAATATTTCTTAACTTTCATTGATGATTTCTCCAGATGCACTTGGGTATACTTCTTAAAACTCAAGAGTGAAGTCTTTAACATGTTCTTCGGCTTTAAATTCTTTGTTGAGAAACAATCTGGACACCAAATTCTTAAGCTAAGATTTGATAATGGTGGAGAATATGTTAACAACAAATTCATCAACTTTTGCACTGAGCGTGGAATTCAATTGCAACATATTGTTCCATATACTCCACAACAAAATGGTGTAGCTGAAAGGAAGAATCACACCTTAAAGGAAATGGCTAATTGTATGCTTCATTCTAAAGGACTTAGTCTTAATTATTGGGCAGAAGCAATTAACTGTGCAAATTACATAATAAATCGCACTCCTACTAAGGTTTTAAAGAATATCACTCCTGAAGAAGCATGGAGCTCAATTAAGCCAGATGTAAGTCACTTTTGTGTTTTTGGAAGTGAAGCATGGGCCCATATTCCAGATGAGAAACATAAAGATTTAGAACCTAAGAGTGAAAAATGTATTTTTGTTGGATATTCTGAATATGTCAAAGGATATAGAATTATTCCATTTAAGTCCAAAAATGTTATGATTAGAAGAGATGTAAAGTTTGATGAAAATAAATCAGCATACGAGCCTAGTTCGGCGCATGTGCGACCTCTCTCTATCTCTTTTACTTTTGAACATATCTCTTCTTCAGTTGATGAAAGTGAGGATGACAATCCTCCCCCACCTTCTCAGGATCCTCCTTCAGCTCCTTCACTTCCAAAATGGGTCCGTGCTACTTGGGATGCAGCAGGTGATCTTGCCAGTGATCCTACAGATCAACGCTGTACACGTTCTTAGTTCGAAAGAGCCTCTTCTTTACTGGCTCAAGTCTCAACAAATTATGATCCTGACACCTTTGCAGAAGCTTCAGGCCATCCAAATTGGGACGCAACTATGAATGAAGAATATCGTTCATTATTGGCAAATGATACATGGGATCTTGTTCCTCTACAAAAGGGACGAAAACTTGTTAGATGTAAATGGGTTTACAGAACCATGTATGGACCACATGGGAAAGTTGATAAACATAAATCTCATCTTGTTGCTAAGGGCCTTTCACAAGTTGAAGGCATTGACTATACTGAAACCTTCTCCCCTATTGCCAAAATGAACTTTGTCCGCCTTGTTCTTTCCCTTGCTGCCTCTTTCAAATGGGAAGTCCATCAGATGGATGTTAAATCTGCCTTCTTGCATGGGGACTTGCATGAAGAAATCTATATGGAACAACCCATTGGCTTCATCCAAACAGACTCCAGCCTTGTATGTCGACTTAAGAAATCTCTTTATGGTCTCAAGCAAGCTCCTCGGGCTTGGTATGCAAAAATGGATAGCTTTCTTTTAGAATCTGGCTTTTCTAGGTGTCATTCTGACAATACTGTCTACACCAAGAAAGTGGGCAACTCTCTTATCATCCTTTTTCTTTATGTTGATGATCTTATTCTTACTGGTAGTGATCCCATCCTTATAAACCATGTGAAGTCCAGCCTTAAAAAGAAATTTGAAATGACAGACTTAGGACACTTACACTATTTTCTCGGTCTTCAAGTCTTGCAATCCAAAGAGGGTATTTCCCTTTCCCAGTCCAAGTATGCTTGTGATATTCTTCGTCATTTTCACATGGAAGATTGTAAGCCAGCTCCTTCTCCCTTTCAGTCTGGAGTCAAACTTTCCGTCTCTTGTACTTCTCCTGAAGTTGATGCTACCTTATACCGTCAACTTGTAGGAAAACTCTTGTATTTAACCCATACTCGTCCTGACCTTTCCTTTGCTGTTGGCCTTGTTGCTCGTTTTTTGCAAAACCCCCGTAAAGTCATTGGAAAGCAACTAAAAGAATACTTCGTTATGTTCGAGGTACAATACAGTTTGGGATTCATTACAGTGCCAAAGCAGCTCCTCTATTAGTTGGTTTCACTGATTCTGATTGGGCTGGTGACCCTGATGATCGGAAGTCTACTGCCGGTTATGTCTTCACTCTTGGTTCAGGACCTATTACATGGGCTTGTAAGAAACAGGCTGCCATTTCTCTTTCGTCAACAGAAGCAGAGTATCGTGGTGCCGTGGAAGCTAGTAAGGAAGCCTTGTGCCTTCGTCAGATCCTATCAGAATTTGGCTTTGAGCAGCAGCATCCGACTACACTTTGGTGTGATAATCAAAGTGCCATTCAGCTTTGCAAAGATCCAGTTCAGCATCAGCGCAGCAAACACATTGAACTTCACATGCACTTCATCAGAAAGCTCATTCATGACCATGTTCTTGAAGTGCAATATTTTTCAACAGATGATCAGGTTGCAGACATCTTCACAAAGGCTCTCACAGAGGCGAAGTTCACTAAACTTCGATATATGCTTGGAGTTCAGGAAGTTGTCACTAAGGGGGGATAGCTCTAGTGCCTCCTTCCTTCTCCTATTGTGTCATATTTGTAAATCCTTCAATCCTATCCCAAGTTGTTCTTAAGGGGGGATGTTAGGATATTCCGACACATAGGAAATAGTTAAGTTCAACTTGGTCTAGTATAAGAGTTAGGTATAGAGTTAGGTAAAGTGTGTTTCTTTACCGTTGTACATTTTGTAACTTACAATCCGACGGTCACGATATGTAGTGATCCGACGGTTCATTCTCTCCTCGGTATTACCGACACTTGATCCGTGGCTTGACACCCGATTGGTTCATGAATTCTATTTAAAGCGCATGGAGGGTCATTTGTAGGTTAACCGTGCATGAGAGAAGTTTATGTAAATTTTCATTCTTTTATTAATAAATTGCCTGGAGTAGCCACGTTGGCGCAGGCCGTGGACTGTTTCCCTCTCTGAGGGTTTTAACCACGTCAAAATACTGGTGTATTGATCTGTGATCTGTTTGTGAGCGGTGTCCTTCTGGTGTTCTGTCTGAGGAACTTACCCTGTAAATTCCTACACATCCATGTTGTTGGTGCATTTGAAGTTTAGTCTGTAGGCTCTACCTTCTGCATGGCTGTTTTGTTTGTTATGCACCCATACTCCTGCTCCTGCCCCTAATTTGTTAACTGATCCATCAAATTCTAAGAACCATTGAACTTCCTCTTTTAGGGGGGGTTGAATAATATCTCTATGGTCTGGATTTGTGAGTTGGAGTATGGGTTGTTTATTTAGTTTGGCTTTGATGGCAATCTTCTCATTTGGTGGAATCGGCTTAGTTTCTTGGGGAGCAGTGTTTTCATTTGATTTCTGATCCTGTTTAGGTGTCCTAATTTCATCATCATTTGTTTTGTGTTTTTGAATGCTTGTATCCTCTGATTCCACCAGTGTTTGTATGTCGGGATATCCTTGATTGGCAGGCTTATTAGTTTTAGTTATCTGAGTTTCTTCATTGTTTTTGTTACCTATATTGTCATTGAAAAGGATATATGAGTCTATGTCAGAATGAACAACATATATGGGGAAGTTTTGAGGCTTCTTTGCAGTGCTGACCATGTACTTCATCAGAGACTCTCTATACAATCTCTTGGGTTGACCAAAGACTGTGATGGTAGCATAAGACATGTCCATTTGAAGGGACCCTTGGAGTTTGGCCCCCCATGATCTTGATAATAACATCCCATACTTGGGTGGGATATCAGCAACAACAATGTCCATCAAGATTGTTTTGTTTGGGTATTGGACCAGGGATACACACAAGTCTTTTATCAGGCCTAGACATTTAACTTGGCTGGAATCGAATGAGAACAGGTCCTTGTATGACCTGGTAATATCTAAATTCAGCCTCTCCATGACCGATTTTGGCATTAAGTTATGAGATGCACCTGAGTCAAACATTGCATTGTGTAATATCTTGTCATGTACATGCAAGCTGACATAAAAGGGCAGGATCCCTGAGCCTGTTATTTTTCCATCAACCTCTGGGCCAAATATTAATTCTAGGGTGTCTTCCAACACATTGACATTGTCTCTGTTTTGAGTGAGTTGTAGGGACTTCTCAATCTGCTGTTTACAGATTTCATTCTTGGCTAGCTCTCCCAGAGGGATAGCTATTTTTAGTTTTCCAATTTTGGCTTCCAAGTCAAAGGGTTTCTCAGTTTGGACTTTGGTGCTATGGGTGAGCCCCCTTTCTTTATTTGGTAAGGTTTCCTCTTGATCTTGGGGCTTACGTTTTTCAATCACCTCTTGAGGCCTTTTGCTTGGGTTGGAATGTACAGATGATGTAGCTGGTGGATTTGGTGTTTGTTCAGTAATTTCTTAAATAGTTACTTCCTTAGTGAGTGAGTCAGTTGCATTCATTGGTTCGGTTACTATGGCACTCTTGGGCTGTAGTCTATCCTTGGTTTTCTCAGGTTGTGTTATGTTTACAGTCCTGCTTCTTAGTTTGTATTGTTTATGGACTTCATAGACAGTTGTGTCATAGCCTTGTTTGAAATCAAATGACTCTCCTGACTTTGCTTGAAATTGTTTACTGTCTTCTTCTTCATGATCCTCTTGACTTAGGAAGACTTGGTGCTCATCATCAAGACCCATTAGGTGTATATGGGTGTCATCCACTTGTTCTTCTGATGTGGATGTTTCAGCATCATTTTCTTGAAATGGAGGCCTTATTTCTGGATCATTGTTGGCTTTGCCCCCACTAGGGTTTTGGTTCCTTCTAAAGTTTGGATTTCTGTTGGGGTTATTTGGTGGTGCCTCCAATGAAGACTTCCTTTCCACAGACTCTACCTTGTCACCCAACCTCTTCATACCAGAAATTATTGCATCTAATTTTTGGTCAAAGGCTGAGGGTTCCTCCTTAAAGGCAACTCTCTTTTCTAATCTAGCCTTGTTCCTCTTAGCAATCAGGTTTGCCTCAACTGTTACAGCAACCTTCTGAGCTTCTTC
>APFE031476335.1:10439-30238 GCA_000404065.3 Pinus taeda | reverse complement strand
ATTTAATACATCCTAGAATTTCTAGCCTTCTTGAATGGTTGTCCTCTTCCTTGATTCCCAGCTCTCCTCTTACCTTTGCTATTGAATTTGTCATTCCTTTGATTGCCATCAAAGGGATTTTGATCATCGTCCCGATGTGAATCCTTTCTATCAGGGCACTCCCTTGCATAGTGACCTGCTTTATCGCAGATGTAACATCGTCGTTTTCTTCCAGCCTTTACTTGTGATTTAGTCCCAGAATTATTTCCTTTCTTAGCATGAGAAGAAAAGGCAGCAGGAGGACCTTTAGGCATGGGCATTTCTTGCTCTTCTTCCCTTGTTTCTTCTTGAATGCATCTAGCCATTAATTCCTCGAAACCAGGAATTACATTATAGTTTAGAAGAGTAGTCTTGAACACGTACCATTCAGATGGTAATCCTCCAAGAGTCGTGAGTGCCATTTCCCTGTCGGTAATAGCCTCTCCAATAGATAGGAGATCGTTCTTGATCTCGGTTATTCTTAAGAAGTATGCTTTCATACTCTCATCTTTACCCTTCTTGATTTCCCTCAATTTATTTCTAAGAAACAAAACTTGATTTGCATCATTAACTTTAAATAAACTCACCAGTCTATCGTAGATTTCCTTGGAGGTGTCCAGTTCAGAGATGTAGGCCACCAAGTGCTTGTCGATAAAGTCCCGGATGATCTTCTTCACTTTAATTTCTTTGTTCTTCCATTTGTTCCTAGCAGCAGGAAGTGCATTTGATGGAGGCTCAATAATATTGCCTCTCACATGATCCAACACTCCTTGATCCTCAAGGGTTAGATCGATAGACATCTTCCATCCGTGATAGTCAACTTTCTCACACAGCTTGTCTTCGGCAGGAAAGAGTGTTGAGGACCCCATCGTTCTTTTAGGATAGCCTTGCCAATCTTCTCTTCGGTGATTGCTCTTGCTCTTGCTTGGGCTTTGTCTTCACCTCAGCTCTGATTCCATGTTAAGTTATTGTATGTTCTATGCTTATGATAGTTTACTTCTTTTTCTTATTATATTCCATAGATTAGCAATCACATGTACATAAAGTAAAGTGCAGATAGAACATTAAACGATCGACAGAAAATAAGCCAAGACAAGAGACACAAGATGTGGCGGCTAGCCAGGGACAAACCCCACAATGTGTGGGGAAACCCTTTGATCAAATCTTCTTTTATCTTCAATAATTCAGCAGAGAAATAGTACAATAAATCTGATTCATATCAGCAGTGGCAAACCCTAGATCAGCAACATCATCATTTGCGGCTTCATTATCAAACTAGGGCAGACAATATCTCACAAACTGACTGTCGGATTGACTTCATTCCACCACAAAAAGTTGTGGCTTCCAGAGGAGGTTCAGATGAACCTATAGCACAGTTCATATGAGGATATCTTCTAGGCCACGCAGGTCAATCTTTACTTTTGCAGTTGCAGCGTCAGTTTCAGCAGTTTTCAGCTTCAAACTAGGGCAGTCAATATCTTGCAAACCTTTCGTCGGATTGACTTCATTCCACCACCAAAATTTTTGGCTTTCAGAGGAGGTTAATATGAACCTACAGTGAAGTTCCAAAGAGGAGATCTTCTAGGCCAGGCAGGTCAATCTTTGAATCGGCAGTTGCAGCTTCAGTTTCAGCAGTTTCCGGCTTCAAACTAGGGTAGTCGATATCTTGCAAACCGTTCGTCGGATTGACTTCATTCGACCACCAAAAGTTGCAGCTTTCAGAGGAGGTTTACATGATCCTATAGTGTAGTTCCAAAGAGGAGATCTTCTAGGCCACGTAGGTCAATATTTGAATCTGCAGTTGCAGCTTCAGGTTCAACTGCTTCCGGCTTCACATGTGTGAGAGAGACCCATTTTTGTGCAGTAGAGAAGAGACTTATTTCTCCGTAGTAGAGAGAGAGATGTAATGAGCATAGTGAGTGAAAATGAGGAAAAGTCCTATATTTATACACAATGTTGGTGTTTGAATAGATGCGATTGTTGGGCTTCTGAGCCTACATGAGTTGTAGGTCGGCTTGATAATAATTCCATAATCAAAATAAATTCATATCTCCATGAATACTTATCAGAATCATATGATCTTATATCAACCCTACACCTCTCGCCGAGAGGAATCTAATAAAAATATTATCATCCATGAATAAGATGACCCACATGAAGTTTTTCCCTAGTTACCAATTTTAACAATAAGACTCTTCGCATTTTATGAATTGTTGCTGCTCATCTTGGCTTACTTTTTATAGGTAAAATCCAATAAACAACAGTTACAGGAGATTTCAAGGATAATCAAAGTAAAGATAAAATCTGTAATTTAGCCTCAAGCAATTTTACCTCCTGAAGAAATTCCTGAGATGGTACCATTGTTTACAGATACTACATGCACTCTAGATGTAGGGTCCTCCTCCTCGGAGGTCATACACAAACTATTCGAAGATGAAAGCCCAAGAGTAATAGAGAAACGAAGTGTTATTGTTGATGCTCAATCCTCAGATGTTAGCAATCCATGGAATGATGTGGCTAATTTGTTTCTACATAGAATTTTTGCTCATCCTAAGATTCTACCTTATACAGACATGGTAAGCCGGGTCATGGACCATCTAGATATCATAGATAGAGTCTTTTTGACTTCAAAGAAGACCATTATTGGATTTTTCAAAGCTAAATATTTAAGGAAAATGTATCATGTACCATTGCCCCAGTAGAAGTACAATACTCAATTTGTTCATAATTTCATGCAAGAGAATCCAAACCAAACAAACCTTATCAGAGAATGGATAAGAGACCTAAGAAAACACAAGGGGGAAGATAGGGGTATGTATTTGTTAGCCTCTATTGTTGGCCCTTTCTCTCACATTATTGTTATGATGTGTCGTCTCTATGATTACCCCAATACACAGAAATCCTCTAAGGAATCGGTGCCACTAATAGAAGTCATTGCAGACGGCTATATAATGGATTGGGTGAACATTTTATCCCATAATTTGACAACCCAAATCCGCAATTACAGGCAGAAGTGCAATGTTCTTGAGATAAATGCTCCTCCTTTCTTCATGAGTGCCTATATCATGGACACCATATCCTTGGAAATTATTCTTTAGAATCTTTCTTTGGAAGTGTTACTGCTCCAACATCTCCTTTTTTAGCAAATTTTGTTTTATCTCAAGTTGAATTTTTTTCACAAACAAACTTTACTAAATGTATTAGTATTGTAGATTCACCTATAATAAAGCAAGATTCTCTATTTTGGACACTTTATTTTGATGGTTCTAAATCTAATGATGGAGCAGGTGCTAGATGTATTTTGGTAAGCCCTAATGGTGAAAAAAGTATGTTGGCATGTAGATTAGAGTTTGATTGTACTAATAATATAGAAGAATTTGAAGTGTTAGAACAAGGATTGCATAGAGCCATAAGTCATAATGTCGAATACCTTCAACTCTTTGGTGATTCAGAAATAATTATAAAACAAGAAACAATATTCATTAAGTTTCTAATCATCTCAGACATTATTAATCCTTAATTCAAAGTCCGACTTCACATTTCATTGCATTTAATATTTCTCCAATACCCAGGCTATAGAATTTCAGTGTTGATCTTTTAGCTAATGCTACATCTAAACTGATTCCACCTGAAGATTTTAGTCTAGATAGATTTTCTATAGAGTTGATTTTTCTGCCTTCCATTTTAGATAATGTCACCAACTAGCGAGTATTCAATGATGATGAATATATCCTTGACTTTGTAACATTTGAGGAGTCTTATTTTGATAAAATAATTGATGAACATGAACATGAAAAACAATTGAATAAATCAGCTAAACAAAATGCCCTACCAAAGCCTATAGTTAAACTTGAGGATCTTTATGACTTAAAAGATAGATTCAAAAAGGTCAGAAATTGAAAACTTCAAAGTTCAACTTTGAGATTTGAACTTGTTAACCTAGGATCAAATAGTAATCTTCAAAAAATTAACTTAGGTCTTGGGCTTTCAACACAAGAAAGAAATTCATTTATTTATTTGTTAAAGAAATACAAAGATGTCTTTGCTTGGAATTATCAAGATCTCAAAACATACAATACTTCTATCATGCAACACATTCTCCTTATGATACCTGATGTCAAACCCATTCAACAAAAACTTAGAAAGATTCATCCAAATCTGGAAAATCAAATAAAAAATGAGTTGAACAAACTCTTAAAGTAAAAAAATCATATTTCCAGTTAGACATTCCATATGGGTTTCTAATATTGTACCAGTTAGGAAAAAGAATGGTAATATCCACATTTGTATTGATGTTAGGAATTTAAATAAGGCATGTCAAAAGGATAATTTTCCCCTCCCACCGATGGAACAATTTCTACAAACAATTGCTAGTTCCGAACTAATGTCTTCTCTTGATGGATTATCAGGATACAATCAATACTTGTTCATCCAGACGATAGATTAAAGACTATGTTTAGAACTAGACAGGGAACATATGCATACCAAAACATGTCTTTTGGATTGATGAATGCAGGAGCTACATTCCAAAGAGCAATGGATATTACTTTCAAGGGTTTACTTAATAAAACTATTGTGGTATATCTGGATGATATTACCATTTATTCAAAGAAAAAAAGTAATCATTTTCACGATTTAAAGAAAACCTTCGAAAGGTGCAGAAGGCACCCCATAAAATCACTTTTTTCTCTTAGTGAAGGTAAACTCCTTGGTTTTGTTATATCTAAAAATGGAATTTGTATCAATCCAGAAAGAATCAAGACAATCTCAGAAATTCCATTACCACGTACTAAAAAATCAATGCAATCTTTTCTTGGCCAAATCATTTTTGTCAAGAGATTTATCCCTAAATTTTCAAAAATCGTCATACCATTACAAAATATCATCAAGAAAATTCACTTTTTAAATGGGGAGACAATGAAAGAGAGGCATTCAAATTAATCAAACAAGTTGTGATTGACGCTCCCTCTCTATCAACTCCTAATTTTTATGATCAAGTCATTTTATACACTTTTTCCTCAGAACTATCACATGAAGCAGTCTTAATGGAACCAAACTAACAAAACATTGAAGGTCCCATTTCTTTTTTCAGCTCAAATTTTCAAGGAGCAGAATTAAATTATGCTGGAGTGGAAAAACAAGCCTTTTCAATTTACAAATTCATCAAATATTTCAGACCCTTTCTCTTAGAAACTCATGTTAAAATCGTTGTGCCTTTCTCTGCACTTAGGCAATTACTTATTCAAAGAGAGTTAGGAGCAAAAAGGGCTAACTAGGTTACTGCACTCCAAGAATATGACCTTGAAATTAAACTCGTTAAAATTGTAAGAGGTTAAGGGTTTTGTAGATTCATTACGGGAATGAATGATGCGCCAACTAACGAAACCAGAGATAATATTTATCAAGTGGTAGAGTCATTTCCTGTTGATACTCAATCTCTATACAGTGACTTAATATTTTATTTGAAAAATGGGTATGCTCCATCTGAGCTTGATTTTAAAAGAAAGAGTGACTTGAGATCAAAAGCTAATCAATACCAAATCATCAATGATGATCTATTTATAAGAAATTATGATTATATTTTGCTAAGATGTTTGGAAAAATCTGAAGTAGAAAAGGTCTTACAAGAACTTCATGATGGGTCGGCTAGTGGACATTACAGTGGAGATACAATTGCTCATAATATCCTCCATGTTGGATATTACTAGCCAATATTGTTTAAAGACACTCACATGTATGTAAGAATATGTATAATTTGTCAAAATGCTTCAAGAGGACGAAAGAAAGCATCTGTGCCTTTGCAACCTCTCAATATTGAACAACCCTTTGAGCAATGGGGACTGGACATAATAGGTGAGATCATTCCTCATTCTTCCAAATAGCATAAATACATTTTGACTGCAACATATGATTTTACAAAATGGGTAGAGAAATACCTTTGAAGTTAGCTAATTCTGAGAGCATTACTGATTTCATTGATCAATTTATCATTACCAAGTTTGGTCTTCCTTATGCTCTTATTTTTTAGAATGCTTCTTATTTTTTTGGAAATGAAATGATTGAATTTTCCTTGAAAAGAGAATTAATCCTAAGTATTTTGCAAATTATTACCGTCAAGGAAATGGTTTAGCAGAGTCCACTAATAAAAATCTTATTAGAATTATCAAACAAACTATCGACCAAAATCAAAAGACATGGCATAAATCTTTAACATTTTCCTTATGGGTTGATAGAATAACTGAGAAGATCTCAATAGGTACTTATCCTTTGCATTTAGTATATGGAAAAGAAGTTATTCCCCCCCCCCACCCAATTTAGTTATCCCTTCATTGGCCCTAGTATAATACATTGAAGAAAAGCCTTCTTTCGCTATACAGTTATGGATTTCTCAAATCCCTAAATTGGAGGAAGAAATAAACAAAGCCAAACAAGTCCATGCCCACCATTAACAATTGGTCAAAGCTTCATTTGATACAAATTCAGTCAAAGATAAATTTTTTGAAATTGGAGAGTTGGTTTTGAGGAGAAAGAAAAACATACCAAATATCAAAAACCTTGGCTTGGTCCCTTCCATAGTTTTGAGAAGATAGTTCCATCAAATTTTATCTTGCAAGACTTGCAAGGGAAGAAATAAATTCTTCCCGTCAATGGACTTATTCTCAAAAAACCAAATCTTAGAAAGAACATTTTTTCTCTTGTATCATATGTAAAAAAACATTATATTCAAGTTAGTTTTTAGATGTTAAGTAGTACACTCTTGAAGTATACATTGGAAAATTCTCTTTATTATTCAGATTTTGTCTTATTCAAGAGATAATTTGGAAAGAAAATAGTAATTGAAATCTAGTATTACATCTATTTTAAAACTTTGAAATGCAATAACTATTTAATTGTGAAATATTTTGGTTGAAAACTCTTAAAAAATTATATTTGTTTTAAAATGAGTCTCGAAAAGTTATTTTTATAAAAGAAAAGATTATTATGCAGCTCTAGCATATTTAACTCAAATGGTCATCCAAAATTTTTAAGGAGTAAATGAAACCTCCCCATCCATTAATTTTAAATTTTGTAGAGTGTAATTCAAAAATATAAAAAAAGTTAAAAGTTAAGAGGTCTCATCATGAGCCTGCTTATCATGTTCATAGGAAACTAATAACATTGACATTATCACTATTGGAAACCACACCAATATGATGGCTTATAGTCACAAGACTATAAGACAAGAGGTCTCATTACGAGACGGCTTGTTCAATTTTATTATAACTTTTTAATGACATTATCGTCATTTGGCCACCAAACCAGGATATTGGCTTCCATGGAAAAAAAATAAAAAAAGAGATTTATTACCTCTAAAAAGGTTATTATTAGATGGATGGGATACCGGTTTGTTTTGGTTAAATGATAACCCTATCGAGGCTATGAATGCCTATTGGTAGCAGTGGCTATACCAATGACAAATAAGTTTACTCAATACGCTAAGCTCCTAATACTTCTTAGTTTACTTTTCCAACTTATTAGTAACCAATTTACACAATCAAGATTTTTATCTATAATAAGCCCTGAGAAGCTTTACGATAAAATAAGTTACTTCACTTCAAATCTATCTATATCAATCTAGATTTCGATTATTTTCAACTTTCTAAAGAAATTTATTGATAACCATTAAGATCTCATTATTATTATAGAGATAATTGTTTCGACTAATGTGTCGCCAATTGTTGTGGTACTCAACAACACCCATTATTTCTAGATTTATAATAGGAAATAATGGGGACCCTTTTAAATTTAAAAAAAAATAAAAATAAAAATAAAAATACTTTCCTGTTTCCATAAAATAGGATTTTTCATTATTTTTCCCTTATAGATCAAACATGAAAGTCTTTACAAAATAGATGTATTGCTAAAATAAAACCTTTTAGGACTAGGAGTCTTTCCTTTGTTTTTAGCAAATAAATACAAATCTTCGAAAGCCCGTTTGATTTAATTTCCAGTAACAAACCTTTAAAAACTATTCCCAAAAAGTTTCTAAAGGCCATATCAATGAATAAAGGAAATATCATTAAAACCCAACCCACTAAGGCTACACATGAGTAGTTATCAACATATCAACATTAGCGAGTTCCAAGCTTCCACCATCGCAATCTCACTGATAATGAAATGTCGATCGCAACTTTACCGATCACAAATTCTCCGATCGCATTTCTCCTGATTACAAAATGCCATTAACAAACATCGATTGTGATATGCCGATTGCAATATCGTACTTCGTTAAATAACGATATCGCATTATGTCAACTGACAGACACCAATATTGCATTTTGTTTACTCTCGGCCTTCCAACATCGCATATCCCTCATTTCTATTTGAGATCATACCAACGTAATACTGAGAAATCACAAAATTGCAAGTTATTCTTGTATTATCTAAATAATGAAATGTCGATAGTACTAATCTCTGATATAATAACAAGTGTCAACATTCATGAACAAAATTTCATAAATTAATGACCACTTTGTTGGTTCATGCTTTCGAGGTTTTCAAATTATTTATAATAATTTCATGTTGTGTAGAAGGATTTCTTCATTAAAACTTGCATTCAATTGATAAGACTCTTCACATTTTATGAATTCTTGCTGCTCATCCTAGCTTAATTTTTATAGGTAAAATCTAATAAATAACAACTATAGGAGATGTCAAGGATAATCAAAGTAAAGAGAAAATATGTAATTTAGCCTCAAGTAGTTTTACCTCCTGAAGAAATTCTTAAGATGGTGTAATTGTTTACAGATACTACATGCACCCTAGATGCAGGGTCCTCCTCCTGGGAGGTCATATGCAAATTGTTCGAAGATGAAAGCCCAAGAGTAGTAGAGAAACAGAGTGTTATTTCTTATGCTCAATCCCCAAATCTTAACACTCCATGGAATGATGTGGCTAATTTGTTTCTACATAGAATTGTTGATCATCCTAAGATTCTACCTTATACAGACATGGTAAGATGGGTCATGGACCATCTAGATATCACAGATAGAGTCTTTCTAACTTCAAAGAAGACCATGATTGGATTTTTCAGAGCTAAAGATTTAAGGAAAATGTATCATGTACCATTTCCACAGAATAAGTACAATACTCAATTTGTTCAAAATTTCATGCAAGAGAATCCAAACGCAATAAACCTTATCAAAGAATGGAGAAGATACCCAAGAAAACACAAGCGGGAAGATAGGGGTATGTATTCGTTAACCTCTATTGTTGGCCCTTTCTCTCACATTGTCGTTATGATGTGTCGTCTCTATGATTTCCCCAATACACAGAAATTCTCTAAGGAATCAGTGCCATTAATAGAATTCGTTGTTGACGGCTATATTATGGATTGGGTGAACATTTTATCCAATAATTTGACCACCCAAATCCACAATTATAGGCAAAAGCACAATGTTCTTGAGATAAATGCTCCTCCTTTCTTCATGAGTGCCTATATCATGCACACCATTTTCTTTTCTTATGATTTCTAGTACGCTATCCCTATACATGTTTATCTCGATTTCTAGTGGGAAATCAAATACCATGCTCATCTCTATAAAATTTGTCATGAAATTATCCTCCCTATCCACCAAGAGGCCTTTGGCAGCAAAGTACCTAGACTTACCTCTGAAGCTAATAAGGAATTAAAACCAATAGGAAAGTGGTTTGGGGAGGAAACATTTAGCTACATTCGATTTTTTGGAAGTATTACGCATCCTCATCTTTTACCCCTTTTTGTTCCAAATAATTTATTAGCCAAAGAAATTTCCTATCAGAAAGTGGTTCATGGTTTAACTAAAACACTTAAAGAAGCTAATAAAACCATTTGACCGCCTTTTCCTATTTCCTGTGGTACTTACACATTGGAAAATTTCAAGCATGCTCAGCTTGAACTTGACCTAATTAAAGCCTTTAGTTTCCCTACCATTCCAAACAAGCAATATGACCCCAATGGCGTTGCTAAAGATGTTATGGTGCAAGGAAGAATCAAACAATTTTCAAATGAGTCTGATGATTTTGATGATGTATTTGAGATGATCCCAGATTATTCTGTAGTTGAAAGAATGGTGGTAGAACATTTTTCTGCTGAAGAATTGATTAAGTTTAATCAATATCGTAATTGTAGAAGAGCTCATCTGCTGAAAATTTTGCTAAGACAGTCTCGGGAAAATCCTGAGGTTGAAAATAAATCAAACTCCTCCTCAAAGAATCCAATCATTTCCCAAGTCTCAGAAATAGCTACAACAGTTGTTGATTAGGAAATAAAGGTCAAAGAAGAAAATAAATTGGATAAAGTATGGGAGGAGTTTAATCACTTGTTTTTACCGAAGAGACTCAAGATGTGGATATTTCAGTTAACACAAGAGCAGAGAAAAATTTAGAAAACAAGGGGACAACCTCGTTTATTGCCAAGGTTTCCAATACATCTATTTTTGAAATTCCCGCAACAAATATTGTTCATGAGACTCCTGAGAAAACTATTGTTGATGATATTTCTGATAAAACTATTGTTGTTGAGGATATGGAAATTATCTTGGCATTTCCTACTTTTGAGATAGCGCTGAAGATCAAACAAATTCCCCCTTTGGATGTATTTTATAGTCCCAAGCATAAAGAAGTAATGAGATGATCAAGGGAAAAGAGAAATCTAGATCAATAACAAGCGTCAATATTAAGTGACACTCTTTTTCAAGTTCTCTAGAAGGGAACCCAGTCAACTCCTGATGAAGAACTGAATAGACTTTCACAATTCACGGGAGCTTGTGCTAGTGCCATTATTGACAAGGCAGTAGAAATACAAATGCTTTTAAAAGAAAAATACTAGAGGATTTTGCTAAGGTGTCTATCTAATGCAACGACCCAACTCCTTCCAGTGCTCAATGATGCAGTATTCATGGGGCAGATGCGTATGCAGCCAATTCATCCCCCCAGCTAAATCCAATGACGGATATATGTGGACTCAGAGAACAGATGCAGAATCAGCCTAGAGCACAATCATGAGTTTCTTGCTGCAATAGATGCTATCTTTAGCTTTGATTTATTTTTAGCTTAATTTGTTAAATTTTTTGGATATTTTTATTTAGTTTACTATTTTTGTAATATTAATAGGCTATTAAAACCCCTTTCATGCATTTAGAATGGGTTTCTAAATTTTTGAAAGACAACTTTGAACTTGCACTACTGTTTAAATCAAAATTTATCTTATTGAGAAGTAGAGCCTGGAGCTATATTTTTTCTTAGCATAGTGCTGATGTATTGGGTACTATTATCTTTATATTATTGTTATGTTTCATTGAAATAGATAGTAAATTTCTTATAGATTATTTCATTATATAAATTCTTTGAATACAATCATACATTGTCACTATTCATGTGCATGATTGTATCTTGTGTGGTTATATATGAGATAAGGAGTTCTTATATGTGATTGAGTTTCAATCAACTAAGTTAGTTAAATATTTAATTTTTTAGTTGTCTTATTATTTTCTTTTCATTAAGCATTTAACGATCTATATTGTTGCATGCTTTATGAAATCTTTCTATGAATTGCATATATAGAAACCTTATTCCTGAGAAGTAATTAGGATAAGTTTAATTACGATAAGTTTAATTAGTTAAGCAAAGTATTTATTTTGAATCATTCCATTAGTCTCATTTTGTTCCATATTATTCTATTATATCTCTTTAAAAAGGGAATCTGGTCCCTTTATCCCCAGTCAAACCCACCATTTTCAACAGAGAAGGAGTTGCCTTAAGCTCCCGACCGAGTTATATTCCCAGATGTTGAGGCACAAATATTCCAGAATTCAACAAAACTACAACAAGAAAAAAACTTCACTAAGTTTAATTTAAAGTCTATTTATCACTAGGTTTGATTCAAAGAATAAGATACCTAGAAGACTGCCTTAAAAAACAAGCAAGTTTTTTCTGAGTGGTTAGTCATGCCAATTTTCCTTTGTAATGCATTAGCTACATTTATGGGATTAATAAATGATGTAATACACCCTTTTATAGATTCATTTGTTATTGTCTATTTGGATGATATACTGGTATACAATGCTACTTGGGAGGAGCACATTTCACATTTGGCACAGGTGCTGGAGACATTAAAGAAGCACCAGTTGCTACCAAATCTTAAGAAGTGTGAGTTTGCACAACAGTCTTTGGTGTCCCTGGGTATGTGATAGGTGGAGGAGAGATTAAGATAGATCCTAACAATATGGAGGCCATCATGAAAAGGGTGATGCCTACTAATATTTCTGAGGTCAATAGTTTCATTGGGGTCGCACAATACCTAAGGAAATTCATAGCCTCATTTTCAGCAGTAGCAACACTGCTCCACACATAACAACAAGTGACAAGAGTTTCTAGTGGGGAAAGGGCCAGTAGAGGGATTTCAAGGAGCTAAAGAAGAATATTAGTCAGGAACTAATTCTAGCAATAACAAACTTGCAATGACCTTTTGAAGTGGAGACAAATGTGAGAGGGTATGTTATGGGAGTGGTATTGATGCACAGAGGAAGGCTTATATGCTACCAATCTTAAGTATCTCATTGGAAAATTCTCAACTACCCTACCTATGACAAGGATCTCTATTCCCTAGTGCAAGCTATGAAGAAGTGGAAGCACTATCTTATGGGAAAGGAGACAGTAATCCACACAAATCACAAGCCACTATAGTACATGCATGCCTAGAGTAAGCTACAACAGACCAAGCATTAGAAGTGGATGGGGTTTCTACAACAGTTTCATTTGGTGATCAACTACAAGAAAGGAAATACAAACAAGTTGGTCGATATTCTCTCAAGGCCACCCGCATTAAAAATCATATTTTTGGGAACTTTTTTTTCACATGGATCCATTCACCCATGATGCATATAGAGAGGCATGTTTAGAGGATGAGGACTTCAAGGAGGTGTTTCAGTAGTTTCAAACACAGATTCATGTGCATGATGATGACAACATCATTGGCTACCATCACCAAGATGGGTTACTCTAAAGGTTAGATAAGTTGTGTGTTCCTAAAGGTGAGTGATTGCAATTGATAAGAGAAGGTCACACCTCTAATGTTACAAGGAACTTTGGTGTAGGGAAGACAATGGCCAAGTTGCATAGGTATGTGTATTGGCTCAAGATATAAGAATAGGTAGCTAGGTTAATAAGAGGATGCATACTTTGCTGTACCAACAAGCTTAGCAACAGGAAATGGGTTTTATATCATCCCTTACCTATACCCACTCATCCTTGGGAAAGCATCTCCATGGAGCTTGTGGGAAGTTTACTAACAACCAAGAAGGGACGTGACTACTTATTTATGTTAGTTGATAGGTTTAGCAAGATGTTTGTTTTGATGCCCCGTAAAAAAGATCATCAGTGGGAAATAAGTAGTAAACTTGTCCTTTGGATAGTTCTAGGTGCACATTTGGATACCAAGGAGCATCATTTCTGATAGGGATACAAGATTTCTTAGTGCATTCTCGATGAAATTATGGGAGAAGACGAACACGAAGTTTAAGATATCTACAATGATGGATAGGTAGACATAAGTAGTAAATAGGTTTTGGGTGCAACTTCTAAGGGGATACAACCTTAAGCATCTGAAGAAATGGGATGAAAATATGGTATATATGCAACATTCTTACAAAAAATCATTCCACACTTCTATGCGAAATTTTTCCATTTAAAACCTATTTTGGATATTTGTCTCCTTCACCTTTGCACATTGCATATGGACAATAAGGAGGAGTGAGGGAAGTTCTTACAAGAGACACCTTGAGGAATGAAAAAGTTATAAAGAAGACCAGGTATATCCATATACAGGTACAAGAGACATTATAAAATTCATAGGAGAAGTATAAGTCCAGGCATGATTAGCATAGGATAGAGAAATAATTTAAGGTGGGAGACAAAGCATGGCTACAATTGAACAAGGAGAGGTTACAAAGGCCTAGTAAGAAAATCAAGGATTTGAGGTATAGTCCCTTTGAGATATTGGAAAAGGTGGGTGATAGTTCCGATCAACTTAGTTTACCACCATATATGTGCATTTACTTAGTTGTGAATGTAGATAATTTGAAACTCTATGAGCCTTCCATGCTAAATCAGGAAGAGGAACAAGTCCTACCTTCTATGAAGGATTTGGTATCAAATTCTTAGGTAGAGTTGACAGAAGATACAATTTTGTAGAAGAGGTTCAAAACTACAAGACAAGGGCTTCATGACCTTTGGCAGATTAGGTTGAAAGGACTACTTCCAGGCAAAGCTAATTGGTACACCAAAGAGAAGGTGGAGGAAATATTTCCTCACCTCATTCAGTAGAAGATTTTGGGGACGAAAATCCTCCCAAAATGGGGAGGATTGATCCATATTGGATCATTATAATGTTTCTCATCCATGTTTATGCTTTCAGAGTGGAAAAAATGGGGGAATCATCTCATGGGACTTTTTTTACCGGCAGGACCCAATTTGGAAAAACAGGTGAAACCTTCCAGAAGTGTTTTGAGGCATCAAATGACGGTTTTTTGGGGATAAAAATGTGTCATTTTATCAAGGCACCTTTTTTCCTATTATACACACAGAGACCATTCTAACGATACAATAATCATGTCAATCATAGTATGTATGTGAAAGTTATGTCACTCAAAAGTTGACCTTCCTGTTTTCACCAACATAATTTGAGAGGATGCCATGTCAACCCCCATTATTCATGAAAAAGGGGCTCACCACATGATTACGATGTAGAAGAATCTATATAGTTACTTTGGTTAAGAGTTGAGATAGTCAAACCTAACCACTAGTAGTCTATTAGGATCTGCTATAAGCATGCCACTAGGAGGAAAAGGGATTCCATTCTTTTGAGTGAATTTGTTCCATACTTGAGCAAAACTGACCAAGATGGATATGAGGTAGAGAACATAGAGAGGATTTGTGCACTATAGCAGACTAAGGGCCACAACCCATACTTCTTTGTACTCACAGCCATATTTCCATTAAGAGAAAGAGAGCAGAGTGGCCTCACCTTCTAGCAAGGTTTTTCTCCTAAAAGGGTTTCCCAGTGTATCTTGTGTCATATATGTGTGTGAGATTTCATTTTTTTTCTCTATTTTATGCATAATTTTAAATTGCATGCATGCAATATTTATAATAAAATCTGTAGAGCCAAATATCTAATAAAATTGTAATAGTGTAGAATTTTAGATTTTAAAATAATTTTATTAGATATCTCGTGAAGAATAGTCCAATAGAATATCCATGACAGTTTACAGATCATACAACTATTATTTGTTTACTAAATTCTCTTATTTGGACATGACTCAATTAAAATATGGAGAAGTATTTGGAACATAATTTTGTTGTATTGAGAAGCTACAAGCATGGAATTTAGTCCTTCCAAGTCAATTATGTTAACAAATGGAGTTCTTGAAAGCATAATTTAAAATTTAAAATTTTTTCATCCTTTCTAATTTTTCCCTTTGAATGAGGGAATAAAATATATTGGTTATCATTTAAAGTCTAAAAATTATCAAATTATTTATTGTCTTTGGATGGTAAAGAAAGTGGAATGTCAGATTAATCACTGGTGCAACCAATGGCTCTCTTTGGGAGGTTGATTGATCCTGGTGAAATTAGTTTTGGAAGCAATCCCAATCTATTGGTTCACCCTAGCTAGTGTACCAAGGACAATTTTAAACATAATTAGAATTTTATGTTTCCATTTTATTTGGAAAGGAATAAAAAGAAAGGGATGCATTTAGCAAGTTGGAAACAAATTTTCATCCCAAAGAAATTAGGAGGATGGGGGCTCAAAAACATTTTCATTTTGGCAAAGGAGCTAGCTACCAAAATTCTTTGGAGGAATATGTTTGATGTTGGCCTATGAGGAACTTTGATGCAATACAAGTATTGGAAGAACAAAAATGTTAAAGAATGGATTCAATTAGAGACGAAGTCATGGTAGTGAGGGTCAAATATTTGGAAGGTGTTGGTGCGAGTGCTTGGGAGAATTAAAAATGGTCTTGTTTGGTAGGTAGGAGATGGAAGAAAAATAAACTTAAGTAAGGATCCATGGATACTAGGTGATGGCCTCATAAGCATCTCCTTGAATCTAGTAGTGGTGTTAAAGTAGAGATGAATTTCTTTACTCTTTGAAGCGGTTGATCCTAATTCCAATGAGATGTCCTTAACACCTTGAAAAATTAGCTATTGCTCTGGGCCTATCAGAGAATCTAGCATGGGAATAGACACAATTTTTCTTGTCACTTCCCAAGAATGGAATTAGACTTAGTAGAGACCCATAAAAACTCATGTAAAAAATGAAGAATGCAGAATGGTGATGATGAAACTAGCTTATGAAATGATGGTGACACAAGAACTAGAGTTTGACCCTTTTTAGTGGCATAAAGTTGTTTGGAAGTGGAATTTTCCTTCAAATATAGGCCTATTTCTATGGTTGGCACTAAATAATAAGATCCTCACATAGGATGATATTTAGAGGTGATGATTGGAAGGGCCTACAAGATGCCCACTCTATTGTGATAATCAAGAGTCAGTGACACACCTATTTGTGGATTATGGTTTTTCACAGATGATGTGAAGAAAAATCATGTTTTTGGAGGCCTACGTGGGGATGTGGTCAAGTAGGTCATTAGGGGAATGCCTCACAGAGCAGACAAAACCCTAGCCTTAGAGAATTTTTCCAAGCTTTCAAGTTTGGTCCTTTGGCATATTTGGTTACACTAGAATATAACCATATTTGATAGTCATGTCCCAAATATACAATAAGTGGTGCCCAAAACAAAACAAAAAGATGAAGGAACTCAACATAGAAGGTATAAATAAGAGTAACATAATTCTAATTGGGCCTAGGATAGATACTTCAAAGGCTTGAGTCTTCTTTGATGGAGCTAAAAATTCATATCTGTGCTATATGTAGAGTAGGGGTTGCATTTCACTTGAACAACCATCACACTTTCCTTCTTAGCCTATGGCTAGGTTTGTAACTAATAATAAAGAAAAATTAATTGGGATTTGGCTCATCCTTAACTTTGCAATATCTAGGCAGATGAAGTGCTTACAAATCTTTGGTGATGATTGAGTGGTGATTGATTGGTTCTTGGGGATCATTACATTTCATAGCTTAGCCCTAAATCCTTGGCAATAAAGAATTCACAATTACAAGAAATGTTTGAGGAGCTATAGGCATCAAATATCTACTAGGAACACAACGTTGATGCTGACAGAAGATGAAAGGAAGCATTACTCCAACTTGTAAGACATTTACTGATTACATAAAAAGTTGTTGATGTCCTTAGGGTTAATGCCAAAAACATTTTCTGAAATTAAAGTTGTTGAATCGTTTGAACCTTGCATATTCTTATGTTTCACTATTTTAGGTTCATGTTATAGCTCTGGATAGACTTGTCCACAAGATTGTAATTGAACAATATTTTATATACTTTGATTTTAATAAAATAACACGTATACCATTTTTTCCTTGGGAAAAATAAATATAAAATGTTATTAAATAAAATAATTTTGTAAAAAAAATATTTATTAACATTACAAATTATTTAATTTAATATAAGTGCAATTAATTTAACAATAAATATAAAATTAAAAATATATTTTACTTTAACTAAATTTCAATTAAATTCAAATTACATTATTTAAATAAATAAAAATATAAATGATGATGATGGTGGTTAACATCCACTGAGACCAAACTTTGGTCTATTGAACCTAAAGAAATGAATTATTTAGTTCGATTTAAAATTTTATTCCTATGCTCAAAAAGCTTGAAGAGAAGCCTCTCGAGCTCACTGTAATTTTGACAACGTAAAAGGCTAGGAAGGTCAGTATTGCAACAAAGATTTTGAAACTGAGCTCTAATGTGGTTGTATGCGGGGCACTCTAAGAGGAAGTGATTTTGATCCTCGATGTTCGTATTCTAATAGAGATGGCAGAATCCATCCATGGTGTTTTAGGAACTGACCAACGACCCGTTTCACTATGGAGCTCATGAGAGTTCGTTCTAATCTTGGCTATATTAATTTTCTTCTTTGAGCTAGTTAAAATAGAGAGACACTTTTGATCTTCTAGGGTGGGGTTGATGACCTCCTTATAATATCTTAATTTTCTTTTAGCTGCTAAATCTTTATCACACCACATTTTTTCTTTGAACTTAGAAGTAACAATATTTTTAATGTTATTAATGTTTTGCAATGCAACATTCCCATTGATCTCCCAATGGTTTAACTAGGCCCTGGTGTCTTTATAGCAACCTCGTTTGAGCCTTAGGTGGTTTTGGCTAGAATTTAAAGCTAGCTTAGGAAGTCAATCTCCTATGTTATTGAGTTTGTGCTTGTACAACAAAAGCCTAGTCGTAGCTAGGCTCTCGATAGGGAAAGACCCACTTCTATAAGGAGAATAGGACATGGTGAGTTTCTTTCAATTTTGAGGTTATACGTTATAAAATGCTTCTAGATTTGCTCAATCTTTCTCCAGGATTCTCTAGAGATGCTACAACCCAAACCTCACATCCATATAAGATAACTGGAGTGCCTAAAGTTTCAAAGAGGAACTTCTTTCTATCCCACATTCTCTAGAGATGCTACAACCCCAAACCTCACATCCATATAAGATAACTGGAGTGACTAAAGTTTCAAAGAGGAACTTCTTTCTATCCCACATTACAAGGTTTTCCGTTTTACAATTATTTTCAAGACCAAAATAAGCTTTCCATCCCCCATTAATCCTTTTCTCAATGCTATAGTTCCAGTTGAGCTTGTGATGAATATCAATTCCTAGGTACTTGTAGGAAGACACTTCCTCCAAGTTAATATTGCCATACATAAAATTAGCATAAGTTTCCTTCTTGGATTTGATAATCATAACTTTTGTTTTGTCAATGTTAACAGTCATACCCATGGTAGAGCAGAAATTCTTAAGAAGTATAAGTTGCTTATCAAGATTAGATGGGCACCTTGCGAGAAGAACAATATCGTCAGCGTAGAGAAGAAGGATGATAACTATCCCAGCTAAGATCGTGCTAGCACATCCTGCTTCCTCTAAACAACCTTCTAGCTTGTCGATGTAAATGCCAAATAGGGTAGGGGAGAGGGGGCAACTTTGTTTAACTCCGATATTACACTTAATATCTTTCGACCACCCCTCATTGCTCTTTAACTTGGCAATTACATTCTTGTATAACCTTATAGTGGTAGCTCTCAACTCAAAAGGAACCTTTAGCTCTTCTAATCTGTTCCAAAGGTTGTTTCTAGGAACCGTATCGAAAGCCTTTATAAAGTCCACAAAGCAACAAAAGAGGTTGGATTTATCATTGCAACATTCCTCCACAATGATCCTAAGCATAATGAGGTGGTCTGTTGTTGAGTGTTGCTTTCTAAAACCCATTTGGCCTTTAGCCCGCTTACCTTCACTTTCAAGCCATATGCTCAACTTCCTTTCCAAAATAATACCATATAACATTTGGCTAAGAGAGGGCTAATCATAATTGTCTGATAATTAGAGGGGTTATTTGTATCCCAACTTTTAAAAATAGGGATAGTGTGGCTCTCAATCCAAGGTTTAGGGAAACCTTGCTTGACCGCTTGATTGAAAAGCTTGTGGATGTGGGGGATGAGGACAAGACCTCCAATTTTTAAGAGTTCCACCTGGTAACTTTCAATGTCCTTAGCTTTCCCATTAGCGAGGCAATTAACCCCAAACTTAATGTCTTCTAAAGAGAAAACTTCTTT
>APFE031476333.1:3059-20371 GCA_000404065.3 Pinus taeda | reverse complement strand
TTAAAGACCATTTATCCTACATTTAGAGTAGCAATAACTTTCTTATCTGCTATTTTGTAAAGTTGGTGAGCATCGTTAATTTATCAAATGACTCAGCATTCAGATATTTTGTAAAACCTATTGTATATATTCCCCCTGGGACAAACTTTCAAGTGGTTGTTGGTTTTTGTTGTTCTCTTATGAAGAAATGAGAACTCGGCTGTAACTTTCAGAAGGATGATATAAATAAAGATTGGAGTTTACAGGAACTGAGTCTTACCGGTGCATGCTGTGATTGGAACCATTGAATGCTTCAGGATTCTAGTGCTATGGCTTGATATAATAAGTGTTTCTCTATCTCTGTTAATGTTTATGTTATTTGTTTTAACTCATGACTCTCACATATTGTTCTATATCTAGAGAAGAAGGAAAAATAATAGCTTAGGATTTGTCCATGGAGACACCCTGATCTCAATCTATCTTCACTATAAATGTTTTTCTATAACTTCAGATGTTTAAATTGGAATTCTTAACTGCTCCAATAAGCCCTGAATATCTCACAGTCACTATTTAGTAATTCATTTATGCTACTAAGTAGAGATTGTTGTTCAAATTGATATCACACTGTCTGCAACTCCATTTCCTATTGTTTCACTCACGAAACGGAAAATTATATCAACAATAGCCATCTAGCCTTGCAGCAAAACTTTCTCCATCACAGGCACCAGAAACTATCTCACATTTCTGACTCCATATGCCCAATGGATTAGCATCTTCTGCACATCACATGCCCTTCTTACAAAAAAAGTTCACCAACCAAAGTCTCAAACAGGAAACTAAACTATTTAACTAGCCTATAATCTTCACAACGCATAGCTGAAACTTAAAGAGAGAGCCCTCTCTGATTATAGATAGGCTAGGATCTATAATCCAAAGGTTGGTTAGTGGTTACCCCGGCCGTATTCCCTTGGGAGTCATAGGGAACAACCTAGGATTTAACATAAACCATGACGTTGCATAATAGTTGGAACCACCTATTCTTCTGGTTGATTCCCATGTTGAACAGAATACTCCATCTTATGTTTGGAAAGGGAATGAATTTGGAAACTGCCCCTATTACTGTTGAACATTCACCTCAAGAAGTTATCATTCAAATACCACCAAAGGAGCAATCTTTCATTGGAACTTGTTCTGAAAATGTTGTTGAAGCTCAAAACCCCAGAATCTCTCTCAACCATTCTTGTCAATTTAGAAATAAAATATTTGAGCCTGAATTTGAGGGATTTAGCTTTTGTATTTCACCAGATTCTTTCTGCCTCCATGAGAGTGACTATCAAAATGTGGAAGACTTGCATTAGTTGGAGAACCATACTTATTTGGATTTCATCGAATCTTGGTTTTGAGGAGTCATTAAACCACCTTATTTCCTCATCATTCAGAAACTATTGGTACCATATCAATTGAAGCAATTGGTTTCTCATGCTTTGTTATGCCTTGAAGTCTATTCTTTAAAACTAAGTGTGAGTATAATCAACATTTTGTTCCACAGTTGTTTGCATTGGAAGTCCTCCTATACTTAAAAGGGAGTCTTCCACTTCTTAGTGTATAGTAGGATAGAATAATAAAGAAATGCCATGAACAAAGTTGTTAGAACAATGTAATTGGGGTTTTCACTTTCAAAGCATAGCCACTGAAACTGATTTTAATCCACATCAGTTTTTAACACACACATCTGTGACAAATCTTGTTGAGTATGATTGACTCTAATACCTCATGATTTTTCAAAAGTAACCATGATTAACCAATCTAACGAAGTTGTCATATGAGATATATATTTCCAGTTTCCCTAAGAAGGTACTATTGGAGAGCCCCCTATGGTGGACCACTCCTGTAAAGATCATAATAAGCTATTCATGAGAATGCTAGCATTATTAACTTAAAGAATCTTTTAGTCATTATATGGGATATTTTTAATAAGTCTTTAAGGTAGAGGAATTAGCTAGTAATGATTAGTCATTAAAAAAATTTCACGCCATCCCGTACTCTTAAGGAGTAGATCTGTCTCCACACTTATTAAGTAACCTTTAAGGTTAATCACAATCAAAATTTATAAAATATTTAGGGAAGGATAGGATTTCTCATGATAAGCCGACCTACCATGATCATGAGACTTAACATGCATGACATTACTGCTGCTGGTCAACAAGCGATAGTAATGGCATTCAGCTGAAAAGTTGGAATACAGGAGGTCTCATCATGAGCCGACCTATTCATCTGTGTTATTTATTGTGAGTGGCACTGCCATCAGCTGGTTACCAAGCCAGGACAGTGGCCTTCATCTAATTTTAGTAAAAGTCAAATAAACTAACTCTAAATCTATATCTAGTAAGTGGGACATAGGCATTTTGCTTGGTTAAAAGACATCCATGCCGAGGTTATAGACACCTGCGGGCAGCAAGGTTATGTCTATGGTATTAAATTTAATTGCATACTATGACTTACTCGATAATCTTTCTCTTTCCCTCAAAATTCATCATTTTTTGGATAATGGTTTTAAGATGATTTGAGCATGATGCTTTGAGTTCTTTCTTTCAAAAATTAGGAATATTTAATGATGTGGTACCCTTAGTGGAGGTAATTCTTTTCACTGGATTAAGGATAAATTTATTCTCCCATCTGCATGAAAACAAATTTAGAGTGTTCAATTTGTTGATCTGTCCAGGAACGTGTCATTTTGTTCTATTTTTATCTACCTTTTCTAGTATCATAACTCAAATTTTTATGGTATTTAGAGCGATGAATTACTCACCGATGATTACTCACCAAGTGTTGATGGAAAATAATGTATATTGATTGTGGTTAGCTCTAAATAAGAACTACATAACCTAGGTACAAGATGGTTGTCTTAGGTGCAAGAATATTATGGTAATTTTCTTGAAATTGCACCTTTCCAACAGAGATTTGATTTTTTTATCATAAGTGTTAATAAGACTCTAGATAGAAATAAGAGCTCTAAAATATATGACAAGTAGGGAATTCATCGAAAACACGACAACAGGTATGTGGTGTCTATCATAAAGGTGCAATATTTTTTTTTGTACTGTATGGTACAAAGCATTGCTTTCCTACCTGATCTTGTTGCAATTTTATCATTTCTGCACTCGATACTTTCATAAGTGTTGTAACATGGTTTTAGTTGTCACAGTAATAAAAATGTTGTAGACTTGCTGAATACTTTAAATGATGACATACCATGATATCTTCATATTTCCTTGCTAACCTTTTTTCGCTGACACTTTTGTTGGAAAGCATAATTTGATCTTTAAACATTCCTCCTGCCTTCCTCCATGATTTTATAATCCTATGGCTTGGTTTGCATGAGGATATGTAAGAAGGTCAGCGTGGGGGAGTGTTGAGCCTCCATTTTGTCCAAATATTCATGATTTAACATAATAATTGTATTCCTGTATTAAGTGTCTATAATTATTATTATTCGTTTTGTGCATTATTAAGTTATTATCTAGAGGCATTTAGTGTTGATAGTTGTTGATCTATGAACTTTTCTTGTTTTGTTAATTTAATGGGAAAATGTCATTAATGTTGAGCTCTTTTATGGTAGGTGCTAACATTCCTATAGTAGCAATTCCTATACCAGTTGTGTGTGCACTATCTCTGCTTGCACCAACATGCCTCCACCAACATGCCTGCACTAATTTGGGGATTTCATGCATTGACACATCTCTAGGGAAATATGAAAGAGACTTTTGTTCAAAATGGTGTTTTAACACTTCTACATAGGTTAAGATAGACCCAAGTCATATGGATTTATGTTTAGGCAATAATTAATGCCTTAGCCCCAAATTCGCAGCAGTTTCCAAACTGCCAACTTCTTCCTCATTTTCCATGAAAGCAAAGGGGAATAGAGAAATTCTAGAACATGAGTTTTGGTCCCAGTATAGCATATTGATAAATCCGCCAACCGATTTATAAAATTCATAATGGTCTAAACGTTACATAATGGTCTTTGAGGCAGTTTTTTAAAAATAGAATGTTTTTCCAGAATTTTAGCATCTCAAATTTCGAATAGTCATTTTCGGGCATGATTTTCAAGGCAATGGATCTGAACCAGAAAATTTTGAGAGAGATTATTGTTGGAAATATAACAAGCTATATTTCCTCCAAATGGTTTTCCGAAATTCATAATGGTTAAGGAGATACATAGACTTCTTTGGAGGCATTTTGTTAAAAAAACCAATTTTTCCAGAATTGTAGAAAATGGCTAGATTTGGGAAATTCACGTCAGATATTCATTCCTTCAATGGGTAAATGGTTGTGCGGATATTATATTGATGAATATCAGTTGGGATTCAATCCCCATGTTATTTGGTAAAGAAACTATCATGTAAAAACCAATATAAAAGAGAGGAGCTACGTAGGTCGGATGAGGATAGCAGTTTCTATTTTGTAAATTGTATTTCAGTTGTAGAATAGGGAATTAGATATTTCTATGTAGGGAAGGAGGAGCTTTGCGCCAATGGGATGATCCCTGGATGGGACCATTGGAGCCGACACTACATTATTTAATGAATCTATAACAAGACTTCTGAAATGAATTTCCTTGGCATTAAATTCTGAATTCTGGTTTCTACTGTGAAATGAGTTTATTTGGCAATCACTTCTGAGTAATTTTGTTTCTCCATGTTGTTGTGAAGATTGTGACTTAATCGTTGCAGAGGAAATGAGCTGGATGGTTGGGCCCACCATCCAGTCCATTGCCCCAAACCTCTTAACTTTCTTTTGCTGCATTTTAGTTTTCTTGGTGTGAGTGTGAGTTTAGATAATTTTTTAATTTCATTTCATAGCTCTTCTTTTAGTCATTTCATTTTCGATTTCATTCCAAAATATTTTTTTTAGTGTTGTGGTTACTTAAGTTTAATATCAATTCTTTTGGATGTATTTTCATAAAGGATGAACTAAAGTAAACGGAGATTGTTTTAACCGCGTCTCTTATTTATTCTTACGAATATTTACCCTGATCTCATTGTTGCATAACAAATTTTATTTCCAGAATGCAATGGTGAAATAATTGTTGAGCAAGAATTCTGGTTAACTTAACTTAACCTGTACTCATAGTTTCCTTTGAATATTATATGAGACAGATTCTTGCACTTTTGCAGAGAAATATTTATTTCTTCACTTTTGCATAAAAACATGAATACCTGTAGCTTTGCAAGCATATGCTCAGATCAGCATAAGGACGGATTGTTAATCTTGTTAAAAAAACGCTCACAGAATTCTTCATTATAATTAGATGTTGCATATACTATAAGGAAGTATTTAATAAGATCAAGGTAAGCAACATGAATTATATATTGGTTCTTATTGCATATTTCTCTTACAACTAAAGTACTAAATTTTCTTTAAGAGAAGCAATGCAATATTATCTTGATTCTTCTTAAACCATTCAATTATTTCCTTAGATTATTTGGAATGAAGTTGTTGTGTGATTTATAGTTTAATTTCACGTTTGGAACATACCAATAACATTTTAAGAGGTTTCACATTATTTATTTCTTGAATCGCTTTCTTTTGAATGGGGCCTAAATTCCCTTGTTCCCTGGACAATTGAGGAAGACTTACTGTAAGAATCAACTGAACCCAGAAGAGGAGCCAAAAGTAGATTCCTAGAGTGTGTTTACTTTTCTTTGAAGAGTCTTGTTTTTTTCCTTGAATGATGCTCCTTTTGAATTTCTTGCAAGAGCTTGGTTTTTATTTAACAGATCCCTGAGGTAGTATTTTGGCATATATTGTGCTACGCCTCTAAGCTTAATTACCCAGATGGACAAATTAAATGTTGTTGCAAATCCTGCATTTATACTGCCCGACAATACACACCCTCCAAGCCTAATATACACCTGTGTAAACACACAACTTCGAAGGGAACACATGAGAAAATATACATCACAAGCTAAAAGCCAAGTGAAACAACAATCCAGAGTGATGGTTAAACCAACAACACATCTCAACCAGATACATATATATATATAGAAAGATTCCAGACATACATGCATAAGCAAATAGATACATATATCGTTAGTGTAACCAAGATAGCTAAAATATAATAAAAACATATTCATGAAATGCGCTGGCTCTATTATATTAAGAAAGTGAAAGCCTCAAACATACATGCAACCATGTCCAAATACTAGTCTAGACAACAGAACATTACAGTCATTGCCACCTACTCCTCCAAAGGGATATACTAGCTCTGCACTTTGGAGAAGCCAAGGCTCGCTACAATACAATCCAATATTTCTCTAAGATAAACCTATTGGAAGCTTGGCTCCCAAAAGCCTGTACAATGAGTTATGAGATTCTATAAATAACAAAAGGTGGGGTGACCATTGGAATTCCCCTTTCTAACTCCACCTACCCTCTTGACTCTTCAACTACTACATGACTGTTACATTCTACTATCAACACTTGTTCTTTCATTTTTACAAAATTTTACATCACAATGTGCACATCTACTGATGTGAGACAAAATAGGCCTGAGTAAGTCATGCAAGACATCACTAAGACTCAAAAAATTGTGTGAGGACCAACTCCTCGACATCCTTGCGATGGTTGATGGTGGAAAATTGATGCCATGATCGGTAGTCTATGACGGTGTTTGCGTGCTCAATGGTGACATCCTGCTGAAAGCAAACCCTTGCCTCTGTTGCATCCAGGTACACTGGTTTAGCTCCTCTTTCCAACTCGTCTGATAACATGCACATTATAGCCTTCACTATAGTCAAACCAACCACATACTGATGCATAGTGATTGTGCTGATCTTCAAAGTAAATTTCCAACTCGATTTGGACTTGGTTCTTTGTCTTCACCTTAATGTGTGTGCCAACGGACGGGATCACATGCATGCACATAATGAGATCCATGCTTCTGAACACCCATGCATGTGATTGATAACACTGCTCACCCTGTTTTTTCTGTGGTAGCTACTAGGATGGGTCTATATCTTGTATGGGCACAATTTCATCAGTCTACGCATGTTGTTCCTCCTACTGTACTCGTCCCTATTGCACTTCCTTCTCCCGTCTGTGCAGCTCCTGTTCTTTTATGAGTAGCCGCTTCAATTCCTGCAACTCCTTCTCTATTTGTCTCTCTGACTTTACACGATCCTCTTCCCGTGTTGTCACCTCATAGTCTCAATCTCCAAAGGTTCTTTTCTCATGAATGTATCTACTTTGAACTTGCAGCTTTTCTCCACCTCTACATTGTCAACAACCTTCCTCTTGCATTTGTGGCATGTAGGTCTATTACCTTTTGTTGCTACTGATGGTGCTTCTCGAAACGATGCTCCTTCCATCTCATCTTGATATCCTTCTCTATGAATGGCTTGGTGCCTTTATAGATAGGAAATCTCATAGACACTTTCTCAACTATATCTCTAGTTTTGCTCTCAATAGTGTCCTTTGACTCTTCTTTCATGGAGGCCATTGTACATGTACTATTCAGAGGGAGAAGAACACTTGTGATACCTAGAGACATAGAAAAACACATGGAAAGCAATCTCTAAATTGAAAACCAAAACAAATTGGAGCGCTTTCATGCAACATACCTCTGTGACTGACTATGAAGAATGCACAGTTTCCACTGGGAGGCTGGGAGATTGACTACCAAAACTACGCAAGGCATAGTCGGGGCTTTCAGGAGGCTGACTAACTATTGGAAATGTGTAATGCCTAGTCCAGTCTGGCCTATTGACAACTGTAACTACGCAATGCATAATTTCAGTTAGTAGTGACATGCAATCCTAGGGACTGCATTGTGAAATTTTCTGGGTCAACAGGGCACTGCCTCCTAGAATTTTGCAAAGAAATATTACAGGTTAGTGCTAGTTAGGTTTGCGTAGTTTCTGGAGGGAAGGTTGAGCCTTCACTTCCATAAATGTGCATTATTGTCCAGGCAGGGCGAGGTCCGAGACAAGGCAACCCAGACTTGCCCACGGGAGACTCAAAACATTAAAAGCTTTGGATGCATGGTGAGACTGAATGTAAGCAAGAGTGAATGATCATGCATGCAAACAATTGGTGCAAGATTCAAAAAATGGGAAAGTGAGCATGTGTGTGAAGCGAGTCAGCACAATGGCGATCGCCATTGCAGAAGTA
The DNA here is from genome assembly GCA_000404065.3 of Pinus taeda. Lineage (NCBI taxonomy): Eukaryota > Viridiplantae > Streptophyta > Pinopsida > Pinales > Pinaceae > Pinus > Pinus taeda. The sequence goes on along the minus strand of APFE031476333.1, from coordinate 12,220 downwards.
GTGTCACACATGCAACAACATTGAGATGCAAAGAAAAACTAAAAAAGTGCTTCTATTCCGATCAAACACATCAAAATGACAACAAGCGTTCATTGAAACCAAGCAAACAACACTCACATAAAGTGAAATACCAAAAGCAATAGAAATGCAGTACAAGACATGAAAGCAGACTTACCCTGAAAAAGCTGAGCTGAATCTATTGAAGACTCCTAGATGCAGTGTGGAATTTCATAGTTGTAAGATTGTTGTGAGGAATGAGCTCTGTAGCATCTGGAAAATGAGTTTTGATAAGATCGAGGTTATGATGTGAATGCCACAAATCTAGGAAAAAATGACACTTGGCGGGATTTTTTTAAATGATCTTTGCTTGTAACCTCCAGCTGCTAAAATAGATCCCTAAACTATAGGTATTCCTTTTGCATGTTTCCTTTTGCTATTTCAAGAAAGGCATCCCATGTATGCAAATCAGGATAGCTCACTCTTGAAGGGGAGTTGTCGACCTAAAGGCACATGCAACAATTTTCTAATTTGGGAAAGGGATTTGTGCAATTTCTGGGTTGAGAAGGGTTGATTGTCCCTCAGGCATTGTGCAATTTCTGGGGTTAGAAGGTCACTGCCTCCTAGAATTGCACTAAATTTGGTCTGAAGCCCATTGTCGAGCTGCAATGAGCAGTTTTCTAAAGGAGGGATGCCTAGCTGGATTACACAATTTTGGAGCCCAATAGGCAACTGAACATAATTATGCATTTTCTAGAGGGAAGGCTTGTTCCCCTCCTAAACTGCGTAATTTTCACGGGGAGCATCTCAGCTAGAAAATTGTCTAAGTTCAGAAAGATAACATGTGAATGGGAGACAAACAAGCTGACATACACAAGCTAGCATGCCAATGAAACTCAGTTGAAGGCTATGTACTTGACAGTGCAAGGAATGATTCTAAGGATGGTTGGTAGGGAGGATCCAAAACAAAGCTAAGGAAATATTTTGGAGGGTGGTGTTACCAGGAATAGTGTCCACTTGGATGCTGCTATTCCCACTAAGATGGGTGGTTATCTTAAAAACAACCAAGTAAAGTCTACTATTGTTTTCTTTTATGAAAATAGATAAGAGGAGAACCAAGAAGACCAACCTGAGTCTTGCGCTTGATTTCCTCTCCTTATTTATAGAGCTTCGCCGCTTCTTCTTCATCTGCCCAGCTTCAAAAAGAACTTGTGGAATCACAGCAACATACTACTATCGAAGAAACAAATATATATATTCATAAATAACACAGGATCAGATGTGTGTTAACCATATAAATTCTATATAAACAATTACACAAGAATATGGAAGAAAACAAGAATAGCTTTATTAAGATGAAAAGTAGCAATAGGATTCCAACCATATGTTTTGACCCAACGTCATCCTCTAGCTAGGAATGCCTTCTTCACCTCAAGCAAAGCTTAGATCACCCAACACTATGAATGTACACCAAAAAACCAACAACACTTCTCTATAAGATACAAAATTATAGCCTCTGGATCTCTGTGATGAGGGATACATATATAGATGATTACAGAGAGGTGAGTCTTCTCTCTGATAGTTGTTGCTTCCACTTGGAGAATGATGATCTCTTACTCATCCCTGGTCAAAAAAAAAGAGGCAAGTGTCAGAGGGGAAGCTTCTAGAAGATTCCATGATCTTCCACCTCACATTTTGTCCCTGCCATTTGTCCATTCCCGACCATCGCACCCTACAGAGGAGCAATTCATTATGCATCACATCTTGTACACTGGGAAGGTGATATGCATCGTACCCTCTGCATTGAGCTTTTAGTATGGTCCAGTTTTGACCATTTATGAGTAGTTTTCAGTGGAGAACTTCTAGTAGATGAAGTAATCAGCTGACCTTGTTCCTTTACGCAGTGAAGCAACACTTTTAGGGACTTAGGAGCCCTCAGTTTATGGACATTTATGATTAGGGTTGAAGTGCCCAAAAATGTCTACAGCATGTGGTTTTCACCTCTACAACACTTGACGACACATTGGTACAACTCCAACTCTCTGAATGGATATTGTTTCATGAAAAGCAAGTCTAGCTCCTCCAAAAGTATTGTTTATTTCTCTGATCATCCTGGTTTCTGCACTAGCTTGATTCAACTATGTAGCCTCTTCCATGCCCTTAGTCTGTTAGCACACATTCCAAGCCAAGTCAACACAGTTGTTTCAATTGGGGATGAGGGGTATATTGGTACACAAGAAATATGGCAGTCAGAGTTAAGTTTCATCTCTAGTGTTGCTCCTTGCTAGCAGGACTAGACAGTACCTTGATGGAATCACATAGGAAAACAAGCATAGAACTGCTACCACCAAGCTTGGTTAGTACCCTAGTGGAGTTACTTGCATCACCTCTCTGTGCAGGAATCCTTTCTCTTCCTTTGCCTTATTTATTTTTCATTGTTTTCAACAATTTTCATATTTTCATATCTCATTTTAAAAAAAAATGTGCATATCACTTATTCATTTCAAAGGTGGAAGAGGGATCCTGACTTATTGAGATCAGAAGAGGTTGTTCCTTTAGATCTTTTATTTTGTAGATACCTCTAACATAATTGTTAAGCTTTTCCCCCTCAACTTACTCTACTTGACTAAGCTAGCAAGGGTTAACCCAAAACAACTGACTAGAGCAAGTGATACTAGTTAGCACGCAGGCTTTGTGTTTTCATCAAGGTTCACTTTGAAAAAAACGTATTTTCCATTGGTGTATCATGGAATGAAGACAAAAAGTTCTTCATACAGAGACAGGACGACAAATAACCAAGTATCGATAGTTTCACAAGCCCTCTTGTACTTTACCCTACATGTTTCAATAGTCACACATGGCTCATGTGAAACTAACCTACAAATGTAAACAAGAAAACAATCAAGTAAAGGGAAAAGAGCAGAAGAAAAAATGTAAAAGAAAAGTGAGTAAGAAAACAAACATGCAAGCAAACAAACAAATAAACAAGAAAGCAAACATGCATGCAAACAGACCAACAAGAAGCAAACACTACTCCTACTCTTAAGCTAACAATGCATGGGTCTCCTCATGTGAGGTGATACTTCCAATGCAGCCACGGACACATTTTTTGACCCATGTTGGTGAAGGTGTGGTACGCGAATAGCACAGTCACGCAAACTAGCAAACATGAAATATATAATGATGAAGACAAACACACTATGGGTATAAGTGCATCCACAAAAAAGAAATGAGTGAAAGCACATGACATGCACTTTGTGGACTTGCCGTGGTGTTGTGCTACACTACATGAAGATGTTGAACATATGCATTCTCTTGACTGTGACATGCAACAAAATGTGAGAAAGGTAGACCACTTACATTGGGCAAGTGTGTTTGTTGTGTAATATTCCTCCAATGCCAGAGCGACAGGATCATGTGATTCGAATAGAGGAAGCGAAATCTAGGTGTTTGGTTGATATTCAATGTGAAGCAAAGAGTGATCAGGAGCCTTGTGTGTTTCACCAATATCCTTATTAGAAGTGAAACCAGCCTCAGGACAGCAAGGGCCTAACATAACCATCATCTCCGTCTGAAGTGCCTCGATATCCTGTGGGGTTTCGACTTAATTGATAGGTAGATCATCGAAGACAAGTGGCCTATTAGCAATGGTTGATTCACATCGTGATCGAATGAAGAAGTATAAAGATCAGGACAACCACAATCAGAAAATTCGTGATGTTTGTCGGCATCCTCATGATTTGATGAATCGTGTAGAGGGGTAGATGAGAAGCAAGGATGTTCACCCTCTATGTTTTCAAAAATGATAGATGACAAATTAGACAGATTTTCAGTGGAAGATGTGTCCTCTTTGCACTGTAATGAGAAACTGACATCCGATGTTTCTTGTGAACGATTGGAAGTAGAAACATCCGGAAATGAGTTTTCACGGGGGAAATCAATAGTGGCGGAATCACAAGGGATGTTAGGATAGAGAAGATAGGGTGCGGATGGAAGGGAGTCATCCTTCACCGCGGGTCCTTATTTCGATTCCCGCACACACCCATCATGAATGATAGCGTAGGTTGGATGCACAACACCAACTCTACCAACAACTTGATCCTCATTCGTAACAACTATGGAGTCTGGAATGGTAGAACACAAGACAGTACAATTTGGAGGATCAATAAATGTCGGGACAGAGATTGAGGGAACGAATCCTTACAAGCCAAATCTATGTAGATGTCAAGAGAAGGTGGGGTGGGAGGATGTGACATTTTAACAAATGTGTGTGCATGTTCTCCCACATTACTATGCAGTGGTTGAGTTGTTTGATAAGGTGAAGCCGAACAGTCACATGTGAGAGCAACTATGTCTGCCTGTGATTGTGCAGCTCCATCACCAAAGTATGCTGAGCAGGGTTCAAATGATTTCAAGAATTGCAGATTTTCAGATATTTGAAGAAGATACTCAAATCTTCCATTGAGAAATTCCCAATCAATTTCATCTTCAGGAAATCAGTATGCAAGATTACGAAAGAGCATGTAAAATTGTTCAACAGATTCGTCAAGTGCTTTCTGTAATTTCATAATTTCTTCATTGAGTGCTTTAGGGTCAAAGTGATTGAAAGCATGGTCTATCTCTATGACCAAATGAGAAAGAGAATGAATATATTTTTTGCGTAGCATGGCACACCAATGCATTGGGTGCCCTTGAAGCGTGTATACGAGAAGCGCGCAGGTCATGTAATCTTCAAAGATTTCATGCCTTTCTCATGAGCCTACAAAGTTGACTGTGTGCCTAACGAAGGATACGTAGCCTCCACCATCATATTTTTTATGTAACTAGTTATAGTTAGTCACTCCAGAAGAGAAACTTTATAGTTAGTCATGATAGGTATGCAAAGATTCAAAATAGATTATGAGAACTTAGCTTGTCACCTAGGCCTCCTTCTAGCACCAAAATGTTGATAGTGCTAGACCCACCAACATGTTAGGGGATATCCCCAATAATAAGTCCCAAGTAGACCTCAAACTGTTTGGCGTAGGAGTCCCAACAGTGGCTCGTACGGTATTGCCTTGTGCGCAGTTGCGAACAGAGGCAAGAAATATGTCCTTGTCAGTACCAAGGGTGTGACCAATGCAGAAAGCCAAGGAAGGTGCATGAAGGGTTCTAACACATGAAAAGTGGAATAAGTGCGCCCCTCGGAAACGTGTGGAAAGACATAGCTTGGAAGGGAACACACGAGCAAAGATACATCACAATATCAAAGGCAAGTGAACCAACGATCCAAAGTGATGGTTAAACAAAAAACACATCTCAATGAGATTCATACATACGTATATAGAAAGAGTCCATACATACATGCGTAAGCAAGTAGATACATATATCATTAGTGTAACGATGGAAGCTGAAGTACAATAATAACATATGTATTAAATGTGTTGGCTCTGTTATATTAAGAAAGTGAAAGTCCCAATCATATATACAACCATGCCCAATAGTCCCAACCATGGAATGTTACAGTCACTATCGCCTAGTTCTCTAAAGAGATATACTAGCTCTAGATTGTGGTGAAGCCAAGGCTCATTACAATATAGTCCAAGATTTCTCTACGATACACCTATAGGAAGCTTGGATCCCAAAAGCCTGTACAATGACTTATGAATTTCTATAAATAGAAAAGGGTGGGGTGACCCTTCACATTCCCCTTTGTGACTCTTTGCCTACCATCATGACTCTTCAACTACTACATGAACTATTACATTCTACTATCGACACTTGTTCTTTCACTTTTACAAGATATTACATTACAATCTGCGCATGTACCAATGTGACACAAAATAGGCTTGAGTAAGCCATGAAATACATCACTAAGACTCAGACATTTGTGGGAAGACCTACTCTTCGACCTCCTTACCATGGTCAACGATCGCGAACTGATGCCAAGCTTGGTAGTCCATGATGGTGTGTGTGTGCTCAATGGTGACATACTCCTGAAAGTGAACTCTTTCCTTTGTTGCATATGGGTACACTGATTTGGGTCCTCTATCCAGCTCGACTGATAACATACCCATCATATCCTTTAGTGCAGCAAGACCAACAACATACTGATGCATACGGTTTGCACTGATCTCCAACTGTGTGCTGGTGGCTATGTGCACCAACTCATCGAAGTACATGTCCAACTCCAGTTAGACTTGGTTCTTTATCTTCGGCTCAGTTAGTGTGCCAATGGATGGGATCGCATGTGTGCACACAATGATATCCATGCTCTATCTTGTAGTGTGTGCCAGCTACTGGGATGGGTCTATATCTTTTATGGGCGCACTTTCATCAGTCTGCACATGTTGCGTCTCCTGCTGTGCTTGTTCCTGTTGTAATTCTTTCTCTTGTTTGTGGAGCTCCTGTTCTTCTCTACGTTGCCACTTCGGTTACTACAAATCCTTCATTGTTTCTCGCTCAGTCTTTATGCGATCCTCTTGTCATGTTGTCACCTCATAGTCTCAATCTCCAAAGTTTCTTTCATCAGGAATGGATCTGCTTTGAACTTGCAGCTTTCCTCTCCCTCTACGTTGTCAACAACCTTCCTCTTGCATTTGTCATGCGCAAGTCCGCTACCCAAGCTTGTTGCTAATAGTGCTACTCACTGCGATGTTGTTACCATTTCATCTTCATATCCTTATTTATGAATGGTTTGGTGTCTTCATAAATATGCAAGCTCATTGACACTTTCTCAACTGTATCTCTAGTTGCACTCTCAACTGTGTCCTTTGACTCTGCTCTCCTATAGGCCATTGTACCTGTACTATTGAGAGGTGGACAAACACCTGTTATACCTGGAGACACAAGAAAACTCATGGTGAGAAATATGCCAGTTGAAAACCAAAACAAATTGGATGGATTTCATGCAACATAGCTATGTGGTCGACTATGAATATTGCGCAATTTCCACAGGGGGCTGGGAGACTCACTGCCAAATCTGTGCAAGGCACAGTCTGGTCTGTCAAGATGCTAACTAACTACTGGAACTGCACAATGCATAGTCTAGTTTGGCCTGCTGAGGACTGAAACTGCACAATGCACAATTTTCTAGGTCAACAGGGAACTGCCTCCTAGAATTATGCAGAACAAGCCTAGAGGTTAGTGTTGATCGATTTTGCATAGTTTCTGGAGGGAAAGCTGAGACTTCACTTCTAGAAATGCACATTGCTATCTGGGAAAGGTAAGGGTTGGGTCAAGGGAACCCAAACCCGCCCATGGGTGATTGAAAACATGAAAATGTTTGGATGCATGGTGAGACAGAGTGTAAGCAAGAGTAAATGATCACGCATGCAAATGGTAGGTGTAATATTCAAAAAATGGGAAAGAGAACATATGTGTGAAGTGAATCGCCGCAATGGCAACCCTCAACGCAGACATAGTGTCATTCATGTGAAAACAATGAGATGCAAAGGAAAATTGAAACAATGCTTCTATAATCCCACATACATCAAAATGAGAGAAAGAATTCATTGAAATCAAGTAGACAACACTCACACAAAGCAAAATACCAAAAGCAATAGAAATGCAGCAAAAGATATGAAAGGTAGGCTTACCCTGAAAAAGTTGAGTTGAATATGTCGAAGACTCTTATATGCAATGTGGGATGTCATAGTTGCAAGGTCAATGTGAGGAATTAGCACTGCAATTTTCGACAAATGAGTTTTGATAACATCGAGGTTATGATGCCCATGCCACAAATCTAGCGAAAAGGGACACTTGGCGGGAGGCTTCTAAACAATCTTTGCATGTAACCTCTAGCTACAAAAATAGATCCCTAAAATATAGGGATTCCTTTCGCATGTTGCCTTTTGCTATTTCGGGAAATGAAGCCCATGCATGCAAATTAAAATAACTCAATCCCGGAGGGGACGGTTGACTTGAAGGCACATGCAGCAGTTTGCAAGCCTGCGAAAGGGATTTGTGCATTTTCTGGGCTGAGGAGGACAGGCCGCCTTAGGCATTGCACAATTTCTCGGATCAGTAGGTCATTGTCTCCAAGAATTGCACAATTTCTGGGTTGAAGTCCAGTATTGGGCTGCGTTGCACAATTTTCTTAGGGAGGGCTACTTGGTTGGATAACACAATTCTAGAGCCTGGCAAGTAGCCCATCAAAATTACACAATTTCTGGAGGGAAGGTTGGTTCTCCTCCAAAATTGCACAATTTTCAGGGAGAGCATCTTAACGAGAAAATTGTCTAAGTTCCGAAAGATAGCCTATGGGTGGGAGACAAACAATTTGACATGCAAAGGCTGGCAGGCCACTGAAATTTAGTTGAAGCCTATGTACTTGACAGTGCAAGACATGTTGCTGAGGATGGTTTGTAGGGAGCCTCCAAAATGAAGCTAAGGAAAAATTTTGGAGGGTGGTTGTAGTTGCTACAATAGGTTCATATAAAAAAAATGGATAGGGTATTGCAGAGGCACAATAATGGCTTTGATTGGGACTAGTATGATAAGAAGTTGATCCATACCAATTTATGTACACATCCTATATATATATCATTTATTTTTTTGTACCAAAATATAATTGAAAATGGAAAATTTATGTGGAAAATAGAGAGCTCAAAAATGAAACACACAAATACCATTTTCCACTTGCTTTTAGTGACCAAGTCCTAGATACCTTGGAAGGGAATACATGTTTTTATTTCCTTCATGGATTTAGTGGTTATAGAAAAAGCCAAATTGCTCATGAAAACCAAGACAAGACCAAATTCACATTTCCTTTAGGAAAAGTTTCCTACCATGTTCTACCATTCGGATTTGTAATGCTCCATCAACCATTCAATGAGTAGTAACAAGTATATTTGATAATCTGATTGATGATTGTGTGGAAATACATGTTATGACTAAACCAAGCATTAGATAACTTGGAAAATACAATAATAATGTTTAATAATACTAAAATTTCCCCTAATAATGTCAAATGTGAAAAGGTTTTAACCGTTTCCATGGGTTTTATGCATCATATCTCTACTAAAGATATTCAGGTGGATACAATAAAAATAGAGTTAATATTAAACTTGCTAACTCCACCCTCATAAAAGGAAGTACTAGCACCTGTTGGTTATTACATATGCTTCATTGAAACCTTTTCACAAATTTCCTATCCATTATGTTCCTTACTTAGAAAACATGTT